>CATIWM010286607.1:0-25515 GCA_949671775.1 Mallotus repandus
TGTGGTTCTTTTTGTATATTTGTTGTATTTATACAATCTTTATTTTATGTCCAAATATTCCATAGATGAATTAGATTTATTATTGTGAGTTTCTTTGAATCTGTTTTTGTTGATGACGCATGAGAAGATGTTAATATGTTATAATTTTGTATCCTTTTGGTTTTTTTTTTGGTTTCTGATTCATTTTTTCTATTTTAGTTTTTTTTTTTTTGAAGAATGTATATGAGATTTTTAATTTTTTTCAGCAATATTATGTATTTATTACAAAAAATTCATTATTAATTTACTCAAATATTTACCTATAAATTGTAATTAATAGAAATAGAAAAACCATTACTAATTTAATTTATTCAATGAGAAAATATTCATTATGTGACACAAAATGTTAATAATTAAAATTTCAAAATTTTTTGAATCCTTTTGCTTTCAGGAAGCAACCCTTAGGTTTGCTGTCTAAACACCTCAAAGAAATATACTAGACTTTTTTTTTCTTTTTGTTTAGGAAAGTTATTTATGGTGATCTAGTTCTTAGTTAGAAAAAAAAATGATCTAGTATGCTTTATATATGTAAATGATTGGCAGGGTGGCTCTTTATGCTTAAAATGTGTAACATCAACTTTTGTTGTAGCTAGTCTCCAAGTGAGTCGGACCTAATTTGTTATTACTGATGACTGTTGTTAATGGGTATTACATACATATATATGTTGGAGAATTTAGCTAGCCATGCCTTTAGTGCACTGCATATACTAGAAAAAAGGACGAATTTGTTCAACTGTATCATAGCTAAGCTCACCCAATAAAATTTTACATATATGGAGCAGAGTCTTATATAGTTGGGAGTGATTTGTCATAGTGAATATGAAATCTACAAGCCTCTAGATCAATTAATTTCCTTTAGTGCACTGCAGTCAGTTCAAACACACACTATTGGAAAACAAAACCACCTGGTAAGCTGCAGAATTCCCAGCATGTGGACCTCACCATAACTCATTTCAAGTACAAAACACAGTGACCAACTACTCTATCACAAAAATGCAGATTCAAAAAATTTGAAATTTATTAGACAAGATATTTGTCTCTATAATGAAAAATGGAATCCGATTATTTTTACGAAAGGCATTCAAACAGTAACTGAAATAGCCTTTATGCGAAAACCCAAAATTTATAGAATTCCAGGAGATCAAGTCCTTCTAGGGCAATTCATCGAACAAGTTACGAGTGTCTTTTGTGTATCTTAAATGAACATAGCCAGAGACCATTTGATCACCAATAAATCTGTGATTTAAGGGCTTAAATCATAAGAAAAAAAAACATTTTTTGGCACATGAAATCATTATAACATATTTACCCAAGATTCATGGTTGTGATTTTGTTGTGAAAACACAACTTCATCTTGTAAAATTATAAGATTCATGTTGCTCCTCGTATCCAAACTATCTCCGATTTTTTTTTTCAAGTTAAGATGGATTCACAAACCAAAACCATAAAATTACTCAACGTGCCTATGGATTTGGCAAGATGATTAACAGGGAAACAAAAAACAACAACAACATTGTTGTGGCCGAGACAACAACTAAGGAAAGAAAAGCCATAAAAAATCTGATGAGGAAGCTGAGATGAGGTGATTTTGTGATTTGAGGAAGAATTAAAACGAGCAGGAAGAGGTTGCTGCAAAAGGATGGAAACACAACGACGTTGATGAAGACACACGTGTAATTTTTTTTAACGGATATTTTAATAATATATAAAAAGTGGACGCATTTTGGTGAATGGGGACCTTTTTTTGGACATTTATATTAAAATCCCAATCTTTTATGATAGTAGAAATGGGCCATAATTGGGAAGAGAAGCCATTGGCCAACTATATTAGGAAGCCTATTATGTATCAATTGACTATATATATATATATATATATATATATATATAAAATAACGAATTTTCCTTCAAAAAAAATATATATAATAACGGATAGGAGTGTAATCGAGCCAAGCCAAACTTTAACTTGTTTCGATTTAGTTTGTTTATAATCGAGATGATCTCGCCATGTCACTGGGTGTTCGCGAGTTTAAATGAGTCTAAAGAAATTTTAAAAAACACAAACTATAAATTAAAATTATACATTAAAAAATTAAAAATAAATTATTTACTAAATAAATTATAATATATTTAATAAAAATTAATTCTTTATTCTAATAAAATATATTCTAAAATATTTTTTACAGTACAAATTTATATATTATATATCAAAAATCAAATTATTAAACATTAAAATTACGAGTTGACTCACGAGCTTTTATTCAAATTTGTTCACGAACTTCACGAGTCAAACATTGTATAGTTTGAGTTCACCTTATTTATTAAACGATCTTCAATATATAAGATTGAATGAGCTTTTATCAAGCCGAATACTAAACTGTTTGCGAGCAGTTCAGCTCATTTACCGTCCTAATTACGGATCGTGCTCTTTTCTTTTTAATATTGGTAATTATGAAATATAACGTAATTTAGACACCGACACACAATTTTAATAACTTATTATACTCTTCACACAAAAAAATTATTTCAAAAAGGGAATGAAATTTAGATTAATTGATCTAAATTAACTTCAGATGATACTAACATCAATATCTAACAGTATCAAAACAACAATTATCATTCATTTATCACCGCTGGTTCCACAATAAACATAAATAATAATAATAACAACAACAATTAGTAATCAGTTCCTGTCCAAGCGATCTAGTCCAAACAAACCCTTATAATAATAATAATAATATGATAGATAGTAACAATTAATAATCAGTCCCTGTTCAAGCGTCTAAGTCCCAAAAAAAAAAAATTATTACTCTTAAGATGGAGTCTCTTGTGTGTGCTTGTGTGTTGCAACTACAAGTAGTTAAATTTCAGATAAAAAGAAAGAGAAGTGCCATATAAAATAATTAATTATACTCATATTAAATCAAAAAAATTGTGCAATAACAAATAAAAATTTATATTTTGTTTATAAAAATTCATGCATAGACCCCAGTTGAATTGGGAGCTCTAATTTGTGGCACAAGTGAATTAACAATCTCTTTTTCATTATTGAAGGATTGAGACTATGACTCCAAAATTGGGTGTATAAACCGGTTGATTGATGGCCCTAAGGAATTTAATTAACAAAAGCACCAAGTTGGATGGATTCAAAGAGATGTGCTAGTAAGCACTATAAGTTGTTGGGGATATAGGCATCACACAAGACAAAGAGAAATTGGAATCCAACAAAAGCTAAAATGAAATAGCACTACTTAGAATGTTTGACGCTCAATCAAATCTTTCAATTCTAAGTTTTGGCGTGACATTAAATTATCGAAATATTATTATTATTTTTATTTTAAACTATTGTTGTTCAAAACTCACTGAATTATAACTAATTTAATTAGGTTTAAGTGGACCACAATGACTATCAAAATTTATTAATAATTAATTAAATATAATTTCATATAGTATAACATGAATTTAAAATATTATTTAAGCAAGAATAACTCTCGTTAGTTGATATAATTTTTATTTTTGAGATATTATATTTTAGTATTGGAGTGCAATATATATTAATTAGTTCTAATATTAAAATTTTACTATTTAAATATATAACTAAACAGTCATGATTAATAATTTTGGCATATTAGATGAATTATTCTAATAGATATGCATATAGTCTTTTTAAGTTGAGGCCTATTTAGGGGAGCAAGGAGGGCTACTATCCCTCTTGGCCAATTAAAAATTTAATATACATAACCAATAATCATTGGTGTCAAACTGTTTTGGTTCTGTTTGAATTTTAGAGTATATAATCGCAATAAATTAATTGTCGAGAAATCTTTGTTGTCTTTATGGTCTTGTTCGGATTGAATTAAATTAGTCAGATTTCAATTGATTTTAGATACTAGACAAAAAAAAAAAATATTTCTTATTACAGTATTTCAAAATTTAATGAATTGTCTCACATTCTTCATAAAACCAAACCTTATATATATATATATATATATACAATTTATTTCGGAAAAAAATTAAGAATTTGCCTTACAACCTTAAAATGCTAGTTCTGCTATTGTGCTTAGGCCTATCAAAAAGCATCTATGCAATGTGCTCAAGCCTCAAGACATACTTTGTTTCAAATATTATTTCCTTCTAATCTTCAAGTACATTCTTCTGGGCAAATTACAATAGGAAGATGAAAAAAGGACTGGAGAATGGATTCGAACCACATTCTTTCAGGCACTTAAGTGTCTCGTACCACTCTACTGCAAAAATGCTAGCTTCTAATCCTCAAGTTTGCCATTCCAAAGGAATCTTACGTGAGGCCCCCCCTTCTTCTCTTACAGGACATCCTGCACTTGCCTCCTTCTGTTGTGTTATCCTAAACTCTCGCAAACCGCAATAATGTCTAAGTTACATAGATTAGCTTAATGTGACAGCTAGATTCTCTCCAACATAGGAGCTCCTAAACTACTTGATTGCCTTTAGGAATCTAAGCCTAAAAGCTCTTATTAACCTATTACATATTCTAGAGATCTCTATTAAAGAATGTTTGTCACTTCAGTAGATGGAAAGAAAGAATAACTGTTTCTTATCAAACAAATAATTATTTTTTTTATCAAAAAATTGAATTATAAATGTTTAGTTAGTTGTTTTAGATTGTATTTGATTTATTGGATGAGAAGAGTTGATCATTGTTTTATAATTCCTTGGTACTTTTAAAAAAGAAGCAGCTTATTTAAGATAAATCATTTTAGTTATAAATGAATGATAAACTAATATATGTATCTTCAAATATTATATATGCTAATTTTTTTTAAATAGAAAAAAATAAAAATCGAACTTTTAATTTATAAATATTTTGAAGAGAGTTATATTACTAAACTATTCAACATTCAGTACTGAAAATTAATTATAATAGAGAGAAAAAGTGAAAACAATTCCCTTGAGTTTGAGTAATTGTTGGTTCTGTTTTTTTAAAAAAAAATTGTTTAACTAATTATTTTTTTCATGTTTTATATTTTTATTTGTTTTCATATGTTTTTATAAGCTTGTAGGAGATAATTGTAGTATTTTTTATTTTTTGGCGGGGAGGTATTAATGGAAGCTTAATCTATGGATGCTTTAAATGAAATTATACCCTTTAGCGTAATTTTTTTATTTGATAAATAGTAAATATAAAAGAATTTATAAGATATCAGTCAATGATGGTGGATAGATTTTTTTTTTTCGACAAGTTTGGTAATTATAAGTTTTGTTGTAAATATCACTTGGAGGTAAAAATATCTTTTTCTAAATAGTTTTTTTTTTTTTTCCTCCAGATGTGGCTAGAAAGTCAAGTGAGTGTTTTTATTTTTGGGTCGAAAGTAATTGTTTTTTTCATTCAATGAAATTTCTATGTACTGTTCGAGAAAATTCCCACATGCATACAAATGAAAAATACATTAATAATAACAAAAAAAAATAAAACAAAATTCAATAGATATTGTTGGATGAATGGATGAATTGATTTGAGGCTGTAACCTACCAACCTACAACATACATTCACTGCTACAAATGTTCTCCTCGTATGAAGTGCCATATATGTCCAAACAGTAACAGTTAATATATTTTGAGATTTTAATCAGAAAAATAAAAATAATAAATCTTATTGTCACTTTGCATAAATGGGTGGTCACCTACATGACATCTACTACTTTAGGCCAAATTTAATTTAATTTTCATTTTTTTCTTGTTTATTTATTAGTTTATATTTAACCTCAAAGGTGAAACCTGGGATGATGTTTTAACATGGTTTCAAATGTAGTACCCTATTTCTACTTCACCAAGAACCATTGCCTCCATACAATGAAACACATGGGGTCTATCTATAGCTTCTCTGCTCATCTCTTCGGGTGGCTATATTATTTAAGCCAAAAACCCTGCAATTTGAGTTTGCTGGAATTTTTTTGTACAGCAACTCATGATATTTGATGTATCTCTGTTCGTGGTTTTAGTCGATTGAATCATTGAGGAAAAAAAATAATTCTTCCTTAAGTTCACATACAAGATCTCAAAAATGTTCTTTCAATTGAAAGATATACATACGATTATTGAATTTTATTATGTATTTTATAATTTATACATAGATGATTTATTTTTTATCGAATAAAACAATGAATTTAATACAATGATTTTCATCGAATTAATTATATCTCATTTGAAATTATTTAGTGAGTTAAATTATTTAGTAATTAAATTATTAGATATTGAGCGACATATATATATTATTGAATTTGTAACACATATTATATGTTCTGGTGGTCAAGCATAAAACACATACAGTACATTATGCATTACATGTTCAATGATCAGTATAATATTATGAATGTAAATAAAAATTTAATATATAGGGCTGTTGGAGTCCAAATTGGAATGATCAAACAAAAACTTTCACTAAAATCACACCAACCATATTATGGTTGACATTAATTAGAAGTCTGGTGTTGTGATAATTATATTGTTGATGAAGTTGATGGTGAAATAGCTAGTAGTATTTAGACAGGTATTCATGTCAAATTACTGTCTGATTATTGTAGTGTTGCTAAGCTACAAGTTGAACAAAAGATTCTAATGTATAATCATACTTGTTACTTACCAAAATAATACGTTGCCCTTATTGGAGGAAGCATGTAATGAGTGAGAGCATAAGAATTCAATATGATAAAACATTCTCGGAGTTCTTCTTCAGTTCAAGAAAATTCCCTCACCTTGAAAATGGAGACAATATGGGGTTCAAAGATAGGCTTGTTTGATGAAGATTAATTAACATGTTTTCAACCCTAAACTTCTAATTCATGAATAACAACAATTAAGAATATTACCATTTTCTTTTCCCTAATTGGCAGGTCCTTTTAAATAGCACCTAAAATTTTGAATTCAAGTGTTTTAGTGATCATTTTTGTGTAGGATATTGTTATTAATTTGTGAATTTAATTTTCTAATAATTTAAAAATGAGATCTACCTCTTGTTATATAGTTCATATTAATATTTAAATCACTTGACCGTCTCCTATTATATATATTATGCAGAATACCAGTATTTACTATTAGCTTAAAAAAATAAATATTTAAATCATTTTACCTCATTGTTAATAATAAAAAATTTTGAAGTCAGAAGCATGTGGGTGATTAAGAAGTAAAGTACCTACTTGGTGAAACAACGAAGCAGGGAACTTTACCTCCAAGCTAAGCTATAAGCTAACGTTATAATTTCACTAATTGCCCAGTCTGGATTGCTTGGGATCAGAAAATTCAGGTTTGGGGTTTTGCTTTGAATAGGAAACGTAACACAGACAATGCATTATGAGATAAAGAATAGCTAGAGTGCAAATGTGTATAAAAATTTGTATGATAAGAAATGGTAAAAAATGATCAATCACTATCTTGATCCAGCTAACCTTTGACTCAGATTCCCATATTTAGGACCACAATATTTTCCAGTACTCAGCTTTAATTGATTCTGGTTTTGATTTCCCGAATGAAGCATAGGATCTTCAAGTGTATATCTTCTTGTCAAACTTTGGAAACCACAAGAAGCAATCTAGCTATATCCAACTCTGTGTAATAACGTACATTGTTTGCTAGTAAACCTTCAAACATCAATCTCCATATATAGAACTGGTAAAAACAACAAAAACTTGCATGTTTCTTTACAACTTCCCTTATATAAGCAATCTGGTTCCCCTTCTTCCCTATAGTGTACCTTAACCATATTAAAAATTTGTTCAATTTTTGCTCACTTCAGTCAAATTAGCATGAAATAAAAAGCTGAGAAAAAGAGAAACAATTGAACTGGGTGTGGAGAAGAGATTCTGGGTATCTTTAATGGGATTGATTCTTTTATATTCAGCAAAAGCTGAATCATATGTATATAAATATATATAAATTCAAGTGGTCATGGCATTAGTTTGGGAAGAGTTGCAGACAAATGCATGCTGTGTGCCCTCTTCTGTTCTTATTTTTTCTATTTTTAAATTTTAGAGGTTTCTGTTGCCGCTGTAGAGAGCCCACATGTTCCCTTTAACCCACATTAAGTTGCATTTGCATATCCAACCAAAAATGAATAAAAAAAAAGAACCAGGCTTTGGATCTATCGACTTTCTTGAACATGGACTTTAACCAACATTTCGAGTTTGAGCTTCCTTTAGAGTGTACAACTGTTCTTGCTGATGTATTAATTTTCTTTCCCAAGAAAATAAACTATATATTTTGTATTGTGCGTACAACAAATATATATTATATGTAACTTATTTAATTAGTAACCGATAGACATAAGGACACATAAAATGATAAAATAATTACATATTTAGATCAGCTTCTTTCCTTTCCAATGTGACCCATCAATGATCAAGTATCTGGGTTTAGCTTGTGCATCTGTTATCCATCATGTGATTATTTTATTTATATAGTCTTATATATAAAATATACATATATATATTCAACCACATATATTCATGAAATAAAAATAATAAAAGTTCTGAGAATAAAAAAAAATGTTGAAATTATAATGATCAGCAGCATCTGATCGAACTGATCATGACTGCAAAAGTAAATGCATTGCAAAGAGAGAGATAAAGCAAATGGCTTGGCAGCAAGAAACAGACACAGACCAGTGGGGAGGAAGCTGCTGGCCCCATGAGGTGGAAGAAGCTTTAAGTTTGGTTGAGACATTAATAAAGCTATCTATAAAGAAGTACTCTTCAAAAGACAAGCAAATGAAACAAAAAGGAGCTTAGGAACAAAGAACTAAAGCTATCCAAAAAACAAAAACGACCCAGGAGCAAGAAGAAGAAGAAGAAGAAGCAGAAGCTTAAAAGAATTGCGCATTGAATGGAGTAACTAGGAAGAATTTTTCTTTTGTTTTAAAGAAAGCAGCTGGGAGTTTAAAAAAAGAAAAGAAAGGTGCCGTACTTGCTCATTCAATTATAGCTACCCATAAAGATTCTACAGAAACCCTTTTGTTTTTGATGGAGTTCATGATATATTTAAAGTCAAGAAAGAAAGTAATATAAGATACAAGAAGATAAATGGCGAAGAGGATAAAGATATATGTTGCAAAAAAGAAAATGCAGCTACAGAATTTAATTAGATGACTTGAAGACAAATGGTGAATATATGCAAATGCTAATGTAGGAATTGAGACCTAGCAGCAACTTCAAGCATGTAATTGAAGTACTAATACAGACAGCTGAAAGCTTACCAAGCTTTATGTAGTAGTGATAGCAGCAGCAGCAGTACTCGATCATCAGTTATGCTCACACTCTCTCATGGTGCAGAAAACAAAGCAAAGAAAAAAAAAACCACTGAAAATCATAAGCATAATAAAGAAATGCACTGACTGAAATGAGAAAAAAAAAAACTGAAAATAAAGGCTACCCATTAACATTAATCTTCTTTAGAGTACTCTAATAATCCACCTGCCAATGATATTGCTATATATTCACTTCCACCGCTACCACCACCACCACCACCATCATCACTCCAAGAAGAGACAAGACAAGGCGAAAACAATACTAACATAAACAAAAGAAATTAAACAAAAAAAAACAAAGAAAAAACCCTAAAGAAACTGCCTAAAAATCCTGAGATTGCAAGCAGAGACAATTGTCACTCACCTTGAATCCTATCAAGAACCCATAGAAGATATTGGGTTTTTTGAAATATTTTCCCATGAATTTCTAGGGTTTCTTACCAAGAGTGTGCTTGTTATTATGCATCCAAACCTTAAGCACATGCCTCTTGACTCCAGTCTCATTACAGAACTGCTGCACCACAGCTTCATCATGTTTCTGAATTCTCCATCCCAATCTCTCCGCAAGCGCCAACATTCTTTCTTTTTGCTCTTGACTAAACTTGGTCCTAAACCTTTTTCTCGACGACCCACCACCACCGCCACTCGGATTCGAAACATCATCTTGATCTTCCCTACTCTGACCTCCTCCTGATGTTGATGGCAATGCTAGCCTTTGCGGTGGAGCAGCCACGTGTAAATATCCAGCTGGTGCTCTATAATACGATGCGAATTGTGGTACCTGATGGTGGATATGGTGTGCCTGTGGGTGGTTGGGGTGGCCGTGAAAGAAGAGTTCTCCACCTCCACCACCACCGAGACCATGTGATGTTGCTGATGAGTCGTTGAATTCTTTGCGGTGGAAGTTTCTGTGACAGTTACACGCGGCGCATTTAAGCGCGTCGAGTGTACCTTCACTGCCAGCAGCCATGAATTCACCACAACCATCCACCGCATGTCCACCGATCCCCACCGCGTGGTTCTTCAAACACTCTCTATATCTCGGCTTCGGGGTTGCTGCTGCTGTTCCAGCCACACCTTCAGCTCCTGAACTCGTCGTCATTTTGACCCGTGAAGAATTACCTAACGAGTCATAATTCGTCGGTAACCCCATCTCCTCTTCCTCCTCTTCTTCTTCGTGCTCTTCTTGATCCTCAAACTCCATATCACCACCCCTCTCTCCCACCCAACAAAAAAAAAATTACCCTGAAATGTTTTTTTAGTAAAAACAAAATCAGCTACTCCTTAGTCACTAATTTTACTTGACATGGGATTAAGAAGATAAGAAGGATCGAGAGGATGTGGACATCATCTGCAAAAGGGAAGTGTTTCTGTCTGTGTTTATGTTTATTGCTACAAACCCTTCTTGATATACTTTTTCCCCTTCTTCAAATCCCTCTCTCAATACCCATTTCCACCGGTTATCTCCGGTTAACCGGTGCTTTTTATTTTTTTACTTTTTTGGTTTTATTTTACGCTGCTGTAAAAGTGCAATTCTACTGTTCATTCCAGTAGCATGAAGTGGAGTAGTGCTGGTGGTACAGTCTACGCAGATTCACCAAAGAAAGAGGCCAAAAATAAATATAATTCAACTCCACGCGATGTTTACACGCGCCGCTGTTGTACTGAAACTTGTATTTTCTTTTGCGAAGTATATACAAGCGGCGCGTGGAGAGTAGTTAGGGTGGAAATATATATTGTCGGCATTTAACGCAGGTTTGCCTACGTGCGCTCACTTCCGACATAGGTGACGCGCGTTTAGCGTCAACATTAATTACCTTAGCTACACTAAGTGTACTGCACTCAGTCTACCATTTAAAATATATTATCCAACATTCGGTTGATAAAAAAAATAATTATATAAGTAGTTTCCGAATTTTTCATTTTTGTTATAGTGTTTGAATAATTTTTTTATAATTACATAATTGAAGCAGTAAATTTTATTTAAAATGATGTTTCTAATAAATTTTATAGATTAAATTGTTTGTATGACTTATTTTAAATTGTAAATTAATTTAAATATTTTTTTTATTAAATTTTATTTTTTATTTTAATTATTTTTTTTGAAAAGTATTCTAATTATTTTTTAAAATTACTAAAAATAAAAATATTTTTTATTTATCATATTAAACTTGTAAAATTAAATATTTTTTATTTTATTTCTATAATGGTTGAATTTAATTTTTGATTTATGATTTTAGTCAAATAAAAATTTTATTCTTTAAAAAATTATTTTATTTTTATTATTTAATTATAATAAATAAGCTTTTACTTTTATTTTTTTAGTTAAATTGTATTTTCTTTTCACTCTTTCAAGTAAAAATAAATTTAATATTTTTATTGTTCAATAATAACAATTTAATTATTTTATTTTAATAATATTGAGTATATTTTTCTTTCAAATTTATATAATATCTAAGTGAAAAACAGTCTTTTAAATTTAGAAAATAAAAATTAATCTAATATAAAAAAAAATGTTTAAGTCAATTTACTACTTAAAAGTTAAAATAAGATACGTCAACACTTTTAACCTATGAAATTTGCTAGATATATTATTTTATAATTTTTTTATGGGTTCATATACCTAATTATAAAAAAAATATAAATACTAAAATAACAAAAATGAAAAAATTTAGACACCATTTATATATTTATCTCATAAAAAATACAAATTTTTTTTTGTGATAAATTCTAACATTGGGTTCATATACAAAATTCTTCCTTTAATATTAGGTTGTCCATGGAAGTGAGAAAACAAAGAGAATAGAGGGGAGAACCAGTTGATTATTTTTATTAAAAATGAATAAACCAATCGTATGGTGAAAAATTAATTAAGTTTGATTTGAATAGAATCATAAAGACAATAAAAAAATTTCAATAATTATTTGTGATTTCATTTAGATGATAACAATTTTTATTAGTTATATTCTAAATTCATTAATATGTATAGAAAAAAATTTAATTTATTATGGATATATTAAATTTAATTTTTCAATTTATAACATGTAATGTGTGTGTTATATAATATTTTAAAAATATATTATAAATTTAATAATTTAATGTAATATTTTTTACTATAAATAAAAATTTGAAAAATATACTGCGTGTAAATTCTTAGTAACTTGAGAATTTTCTACAAAATGTTGCTTGGAGTGAATGGTAAGAAAGAAGTTTAGGCAAAGGATCAAATTCATTACATTTTTTAGTGTTTTATTGCCCATATTTTGGGCTTTTGTTTTAGCTTCCTTTTTTTCTTGGGTCTGACGTCATTTCTTTCATCTTACTTATTTTCTTAAAAAATAATTAAATAAATAAAATGAAAAAATATTTATTAAACCAGGAAATTATTAAATATTATCAAACTTTATTAGGAAATATATGATAATTATGACATATAATTAATTTTGGTCAAAATTAAATATGAAGATACTAAACTAGTATTTTATATGGTATTATCGATATGAGTCCTACTACCACATCAACTGCATATTTATATAAAAAGATTAACCATTTTCGATTTCTAATAAATTTTTTTTAAATATTATTCTTGGCATAAATATCTTATTTTTCTAAATATATTATATTTTAATTATTTATTATTTAAATATAAAATTTTTAAATACATATTATTTGTTTAATATAAAATACATTAATTTAATTAATAAATTATTTTAAAAATAAATAAATTCATATAATTAATAACCATAAATAATATTATTAAAATTAATTAATTAATTAACTAATTATATATATATTAATAATTATAAGAATTGAAGAGTATTAATACATATATTACATTTAAATTCATGTATCTGAAATTTAATAGATAATATAATACCAACAAAATTTAAAATGTATTAAGTTTTACTAATTATTTTCTTTTGAAATAATTAATAATTAAATTAATATATTTTAGTGTATGAATGATAAATGATATATATTTTAAATTTTTATAAATGATAAAAATAATTGATAATTTAAATATTACAATTAACTAGTAAATATTATATTTTAAACTATTAAATATTACATAGGTAATATCGAATAAAGAAAATATAATATAATGTAATATATATATATATATATATAAATTAAGATAGTTATAATTTTGCTTTAAATTGAAAATATTTGTTCCTATTTTTCACCTCGCTTCTATTTCATTTAAATTCAGTATAATATCATCTTGTTTATTAGCTTAATAGAGATCGTTATGTTTTTAGAAAAAGTGTTTTTTTAACTTTTTTTTATTGGGATTTTGTAGAGATTAAAAAATGTTGCGATTAATTCTTTTATACTAATTTAGAGTTTGAGGTTTGTAAAATTCAGTACATGATTGGTGTACATGTTTTTTTAGATGAAGTGATTAATTTCCAATTTTAAAAGGGAGGAGAAGGGGGTGAGGGGTATTCCATATAGTTTTTGTACAAGTTAATGAGGATTAGATTACTGAACTCTCATGATTTTTATAGGATTAAATTTCCTTATGTTATAATTTTTCTCTTTCACCGACACTAATAATTAATACATCGTGATTTTATGAGATTTTTTTTTCTCTTTCACCGATACTAATAATTAATAATCGTGACCTTATAAGATATTAAATAGGTAAGGTTGTTAAAAATGACCTTATAAGATATTAAATAGGTAAGGTTGTTAAAAAAAATCTTTCTACAAAAGTTGTTGAATTCAACTGAAAAAATATCATATGAATTATATTTTATTATGTCACACATGCTATCAATTTTTTCTTTTAGTTTGATTCAATGCACACTACTAGTTAAAATTAATCTACATAATTATCTATAATGTTCAAAACATGAAACTTGCCAAATGATATAAGAAATTTGAATTATTGACACAGTTTTTGATGTGTTTTGTCTATAGTTATGTCTTTTTAATTATTTTTAGTCTTTATTTATTTCTTCTCTGACCATTCATCTTTGATGGCTTGTATCAAGCTTGGTTTCTGTTCAAATACAACATTGATAACTATTAATTTGACAAAAGGAGATATATATAGAAAATAAATCTAAATAAACATAGGTTTTTTTTTCGAACGGCAAAATTCTTTTTGAACTATTTTTTGAAAATAAATAAGAAAAGGGAGTGAATATACAACTATATAATTCGAATAAATTATAATACTCGCCTATCAATAAAATTCAGTAATTTTTCACCAAATATAGAGAGAAAGTCTCAAACCTGAAACCTTTTACGTCCTCACTACCCATCCACATATGAGTTTTTATTTTATTTTTTTCCAGAACCTGAAAGTGATAATTCTAATAAAAATATATACATGTGAATTGTGAAATCCTTTTTTTAATGGAAATAATAAAAAAAATCTAGTGCTAATTAGGAGAAAATGCCAAAAATGATTTCTTAATTGTTATCCCTGAAATTGAGATGATTGGTCTGAAACAAAATTTGTCCTTTTGTACAAACCATAAAAAATCATAAAAATTCTGATATAAGAACAGTGATGGCAGTCTAATCACATCAAATTCAGAAAATAATTTAACAAGTAAAATTTTGCTTTGCTACCCATATCTTCTGTACTTCTTCTAGCCAGATTTTCTTTTTGTGAATAATTCTCACTGCAAAAAATATTTTCAGTGGAGACAATAATATTTGTCTCAAAAAATAACAAAATTTGTCTCTATAATTTATTATAGAGATTGTAGAGACGATTTAAAATTATCTCTATTTTTATCAATTTTATTTTGTGTTTCTATATCTTTTAGAGACAAAATTATATTATCATTCATTTATTTATTTTATTTTAGAAGCAAAATATTTTTATTTTATAATTAATTATTTTCATGTTATTTGAAAATTTTGAAATATAATTACTTTTAATTTATCATTTTAACTAAATTTTTAAATTTAATATTTCTAAAATTTTCAACTAATCTTTTTTTTTTTTGTAGTTATCACAACTACGATCAAATTTAAAAGAAAATTAATTTGATTTTTTCAAGTTCGATTAATTTATAGCCAATAATGTGGGATTTTAATCTCATTTCTCAAATTTTTTAAAAATTTATTTTTTAATTGTCTCCTTACATAAGATATAGAAACATTAAATATATTTTCTCATTTTAACTCTAATTTATAAAGATAAAAATTTACTTTATTACTATAAATTTAAATTTAAATAACTAAAAGATAACAAATTAGACTTGTCACTTTAAATTGTAGATAAATTAAGGTTTTTTTTTATAGTGTCCAGCTCATATTGCTTTCTACTTTTCCAAAATGTTTTGACCGATTTAGCTTGACAAGTGAATGCATAGTGTTTGCTACTCTACACCATAAACCTCTATTTAGAGAAAATTAATTACATAAAAATATAGCATTTAATTCTGTACTTTGTATAATTTTCTCTAAATATTATAATATTACAGAATTCAACTTGAAGAAATGTTGGTTGGTTGGTTGCATGGGTCAAATTGCTTAAATTATAACACTGATAATTTTTTTTTTGAAAGGAAACTTTTATTAATTGAGAATATCAGAAGTTAATACATTTGCATGAGGGGAAGGGGGGGTATACCATTCCCCTTCACCTGACAAAAACGAGCAGCTTTTGTTAGACAATGAGCTGCATTGTTCGTGAGACCGTCTCACAAAACTAACTGAACCGAATTTTCTCTATTTTTTTTTTAATAATTGGGAGGTTAAGGAAGGTAAAGAATATTAAAATCGAATTCACGACCTCAATCTTATAATGTCAATTAAACAATATCAAAATAAAATCTTATTATCATCAAAGGTCGAGTAGTTTAATGGTATATCTCTCTTTAAAACATGTATAAGTTAAAAATTTGATATTTACCTCTCTCCTCCTCCAATCAAAAAATAAAAATAAAAAATAAAATAATTTTATTATCATGAAATTTTTTATCACTACTCCTTAATTGCATTAACATAACTTTTTTAACGTGTAACTTAATGATTCGAAGTTGGTGATGTTATTTTAATAATAAATAGTATATCATTTTAATTTTTTTAATTTTCTATTTTTTACCTTGATTGTTATAATGCAAGGGAACCATAAAATAATAATAATAATAAAAGGAGATTGGTGTAAAATTTGATGAAGGGATTACAGTACTGACTGAGCGAGTAAAAATGGACAATTAACAGAGAGAGAGAATTGCGGGGAAAAGGGAAGTGGATTGTGACAGGACGATAAAAGAGTGGGACGACCTTGATTTCCATTTTTATATTCTTTTGCAGCTTTTTTTTTATTTTTTTTTTCTATTTTTTTTTTTGAAAAAAGATCAATTTCCTATCTCACTTAATCTCTGTTACCAGAATGAAAATTTTAACAGAAGGAAAAAAAAAAAAAAAAAAACCAAAACAAGTGGCCCCCATGAATGCTTCCTTGCACCACCACTGCACCTGCAGATGCAACATTACCCACCAACAAATGTATACATATATATATGTATATGTTACTTGCACTGCACAGAACTTGTTTCTTTTGTTTTCTTTTGCTGTCTAACTTATTCTCTTGCCTCTCTTATTTTTATTACTTCTTGTTTGAATGCTCTCTTTGGTCTTCTCTTGTATATACTTTATATTTTTTTTTTGTGTGCTGTTGCTTGCTTTATGTAATGTTAATGCTGCTGCCCTCGGTCTCAGGATCATCATGTGTCAAAAATCTTGCAGAAATATGTATAAAGGGTCTTTCAATTTTCATTCAATAGCATGCAACTGGAAGCCATCAAATAGCATTGAAATAAGCTGATGAGGTCTAGTCCAACCGACCCTCACCGAAATTTTTTTTTTTAATTTCACCGTAGGAGTGGGTGGGATCCGCTATTGCAGTGTCCCACACCCATGATAATAGAATTATATGTTCCTTTTCTTGATTAAAATTAACAGTCGTGATCTTATTAAATTCTAACAAATGACATCTGTTAAATAATATTTGATTAATAAAGTTGATATGTAAAGAATTAAAAACTTAAAAAAGCGTTATATTTTATTATTATTAAGGATGTAAATTGATTTAAATATTAATGATTGTATGAAAATGAATTTTAGGAAAATGGGGAATCGGAATTCTCACTTCCTCATGGCAACGTATTGAAACCATTTAAAGATGAAAAATGGTTGCTTGTTGAGAGATGTTAGAGAGTAATAATAATGAGGTCCACACTTTGGATAGGAAAAGAAAAGGGCTATAAATTATAATTTACATAGATGGGGGGAGAGTTGTTCTTCAAAAACAGTTGTGATTGTACAAAACATACATATACACACACTCACAAATCTCTATATGTCTCTCTCTCTGCCTGGCCTCGTCCTGACAATTTTCCCCACCTCCCACTACCACTGGTTTGGTTGACATTTGGCTTCAGTTTTTTCAGGATAAAAGCTTTCTTTCTTTGCACCTCAGCTCAGCCCAACTGCTTTTGTTTTTCCTTCTCAAAGTTTATTCACACTCCTAAGATATAATACAACTTTTAGAATTCCATTGGCATACATATTTTTTATTTTTAAAGTGTAACACATTCTTCTATTAAATATCTACTATATATATATATATATATATATATAAACAAATCAAGATACACGATTTCTATAAGTAATAATTTTAGGAATATTAGCACAAGTAATTAATATAGTGTGACAAACGAGTGTAACACCCATCATCGCCGATATAGCATCACATTATATAAAATTATGACATATCACATTAGCACTATATCATATGAGAGAATGATATAGCCAATGAAACTTAGTGCAATTCTGTTAAGATGAAATTCTAGAAAGTAACAGGTTCCCGGTTCGATTCTCATATATATATATATATATAGTTTGATAATGATTTATTATTATAGCTGTTGTAATCAAATCGTCTTAGAAGCTATTAAGCTAAAAAAAATATAAGGGAATAATTTATAAGCATCCATTAGTATTTTCAATGTTATTAATATTCTACATCCAAAGTTGTTAACAACAGAAATAATCTATTTTTATTTGTAATAAACAAAATATATGTAAAAGTGTTAAACCAAATGATATTTTTTATATATTTATTCTAAAATAAATAAAAAAAATTAGATAAAAAAATTTCTTTACACAATATTTACAAGATACAATCATTACAACCAACAAAACTTACAGTAAATTGCACAAAGTAGCTCAATTTTACAAATTTCAAATATACAAAAAAACTTTAAGCTTACAAATTTAAATTAAATAACAACCACTTAACATTTGGTGATTAATCTCGAGGAAATGTTGGTTGCATGTGAGTGAAGCAGGGGACAACATTAAACAAGATTGTGGGTGTGGAGATGTTAATGGTGGAAAGGGGTAAACATGAAGCATGAGGAGTGGCTATTGTGGTATAAAAGCGAGGGCTAACAAATAGAAATGAATAACATACCTTATATGGGCTGACAATGTCAAATGCTTCCACCACTACCATTCATCCAGCACCCAAATGGAAGACACTCTCTTGCAGAAGCCCTTGCACACAAAAAATTCTTGCGTGCAATTGAAAACCCTTACCCTTACCCCATCCCTTTTCCTGCTGTTTAATCATCATATGTGGTTGAACATATATATATATATATATTTTATGACAATCGATTCAATTTTCGTCTCTCAACTCTGCAATTTTCTGTACGTTTTGCTCCATTATACAATTGTCGTTGCTTTCAACTAATCCCACATTTTTTCAAGATGAAAATTCATGTCATCAATATCTCTTAGAGATTTGATCTCCATCATTAATCTGCCATTGCACACACACCTCCTATTACACTAGCTGGTTAGCAAATGGCCAACTACATGCTCAAAACATAAGTGTGAATTCAAATCTTGAGACTATGTACACACATAGGAGAGATATTCTTAGCTACGTCTGAAATATTATATTATAAATTATTGATTTTATAATATATATTTTAAGTGTTTTATATTGACCGATAAAAATATGATATAAATAAATAAATATATAAATAAAATTATAAATATATATATACGTGCATGCTCGTGTGTCTATAAATTCAGCAATCCTCTGAAATAATCTTGTAAGTTGAATATAATCTTATAACTTGTGATATTTATATTAAAAAACCAAATCCAAAGTAATCTCTTGTAATTTTTCACATATTTATGCAAAAGGGTTGAAGTTATGACAAAAAGAAAAAGAGAAAAAATTATTTTAAACTTGAGGGGCTATTTACCAGCTATTATTCTTCTTCTATTTTAATTTTCTTGGTTTAACTAGTTGATGTTTTCTTTTATTGTGTTTTTAAGTTTATTTTTGAAAATTTATACAAAGACAGGCGATGGTATAGATTTTGTAATCTTATGCAACTTGTGATCTAGGCCAAGACATGAGATCATTTTAAGAAAAAGTTAAAAATAAGTGAATCTAGAGAAAATGAATGCAATCTAACGATAAGAATACAAATTATGGGTACAAGGACCTAATTAAGAGGAGACAAACAACTGATTAAAAGTGTAGTTGTAGATTGAAAAAGATGATGACAAGAAAATAATAATAATAATAATGGCAAAGAGCAATGATTTAATACAACAGTAGAATCGCTTACTCCGAGAAAATATAGGTCACGAAGGCCACAAAATGACTTTAGAAGATGAGCGCATGATTAACTACAGGAATTTCAACCAAAAAACAACTAAGCTCAAGTAAACTTAAACAGAAAAACACATGCACCCACATTTGTACCAATGAAGTATAATTAAATCATCTTTTTCTAGAGTGAGCGATACTTTGGTTTGTTTGTTTAACAACAGGGAATGATATTAAAAGTTACAAGTACATACTGATCTATTAAATAAAATATAATATAAATAAATTATTAAAATTTATAAGTAGTAATATAATAAAATAAAAAAGTAAATCGAGTCTTGTTGAAAATGAATTATATGATTTCTCATTTTGTGAAATCTATTAAAATCGAGAAGATACATATCGCATAAAAAAATCAGATGATTGCGTCAAGATAATAACATAATCAACTTATTGCATAAATTAGATCAAGAAACACATATATATTACTGATATATCAAACCACCAAAATATGAAAAATAATAAATTTATCCACTAAAATCTCACTAAGCAAAATACAATAGATCTATCATAAATATATGAAATATATGAAAAAAAAAAGTAGGTGATTTTGGCCAAAAATGGAAGAGGGGTTTTTAGAGAGGAGGAAAAAAAAGAGATACTTTGGTTTGTTGGCCAATGTCTAAACAAACATAAAATTTCACAGGAGATCGAATTTTCCGTCCTAAAATTTGTAAGTGGTAAAAAAATTTATTTTTATTAATTCACTTTATTTTAAAAATCTTTGATAATAGTTTTTTTTCAATTACTGCTTCCCGTGCTTCAAAAATTGTAGAATTTAAATTCTATAAATACTAACTTATAAAATTAATTTTTATTTAAAATGAGAGAACTGCTCTAATATATAGTTGATCATTATATTGTCTAATAACTATTTTCATAAATAATATATCAAAACATATTAGATGTTTTATTCTATAATATACTCATTGAGAAAATACTATTACTTTTTTATTGTCTAATTCGTTAATATTTAAATTATTTAATTTTTATTAAAAAAATTTATAGCATAATTCATTATGTATACATCACTTATGTTGATATTATTATTTGAATATTTGCTCATAAAACATTTTGAAAAAGAAAAACACAAGGACTTTTATTTTTTCATGAAATTTGTGAAAGCTTCTTTTAAAAAAATATTTAGTTTTTTCTAATAAATTAAAAATAAAAATCAAACCCTGCTTTTTTATTAAAAAAAAAAAACTCTTCATGGATCTTGGTCACTTGATCAATAAGACAATAGTTTATTCATACTAAGGACAAAACTTCTACATATGAGTCATATCATAGACATGATCGTCTAACTTTAAGTGGCAAAAATTTTTACTTTTGGAAGGGTGAGGTCTTAGGTTTAATATCTCTCTTCTTCATTAGACTTGTGAAATTCATTCTTAATGATGATTCATAAAAATAATTTTTAAAATACTAACTACTTACAACTAACTGTCTCTTTCCCGTCCCAATGATACTGAGAGTTGAAAAAAAGTTAGTAGCTGCAACCATGCATGCCCTATGTCTAATATTAGACATACAACTTGCTAGGCTAGTGTAATGAATTCTTGAAACAAAAACTAACCTAATTAAAATGTGTAAAGAAAAAGAAATCTAGGTGTAACAAAAGGTCCACAAAGTGCACATCTAATTGCTTCTCTTTTCTCTAAAATGAGATTTGAGCTGGTTCCCATTAGTCTGTGCTAGCCTGAACAAGGACTAGGTTTATGTTTGCTTTAATTTCATCAACTTTGAGATGTTTGTGTAATGAAATTATTGTAATCTTAACCAAAATTCACTTCAAGATTTGTTTTAAACAAAAAGTGTAATCCTAAGACATGACATTCCCGCGTGCAATCGGAAGATTAGAGGTGGGTACGGTCTTGTGGGTCATGATCTATTGCTTATAAACCATCTTTTGTTTTATTCTATTTTGTTTCATTGCTTTTTTAATAGTATTGTATTGTTAATTTATTTTTATGGGCATTCTAACACACTGTTAGTTGTTAATATTAATAGAAAATATTTACATTTTTATTTATAAGTATGAAATATCAAAAAAAATTAACTAAAAATTAAATTATTAGTATTTTTGTAAATTAAATTCAGTGTATTTTATAAATAAGTTGATTTAAATCTTGTCAGCTTTTATTTGATAGTTTTCTTTAAGGTAATTAAACATGCTTTATAAACAGTTTAATGATTCTTTGATTTTGACATTATTATAGGGTCATTATGAGAAGAATCTAAGTGGAGTTAATCAAATGCCGAAAGTTTTAAGTATTTGATGGTCCACTTAATTTTTTTTCTTTATATAGATTCAATAAATAATTTCTTTCAAAAAAAAAATAATTAAAACAAAAGTATATTGTTAAAAAAAGGGTAAAAGCAACATTAGAAAAACCGATCCATAGGAAAAACTATATGTCTGGGCTTAACTTTTGATCTTAGACCTTTTAGAGATGGCCCACTTGGGCCATGATCCAAAGATGGAAACATGATTCCACTCTCTTAAATCTGTTGTGATATAGTATTAGTTTCGAGTATTGGACCATATCCGCTACCTTGTAAGAATTATTATTTTCTTGGGAGGACATAGTATAATTGTTACATTTATATTATAAAAAAAAATGTTACATTTATATTTGGCTTGAGAAATGGAGAAGTATTGACTTGAGTTTCAATTTTTCATTCTACCATTGTTAGTAGAAGTAGTTGTGTTTGTACTGAATGATTTTTGAGTAATTAAACACCGAGTGGTATAATAGTCTTTTTTTTTTAAATCTATGAATTTTAACTAATTCAGTTTGATTATAATAGAACTATAAAAACAGCATCGTTCAACAACTATCTAATATGATTGTGTACATTACAATTGAATTTAAGATATTATTTAAATAAAAGAATTTTTATCAGCTGATCTAAACGATTGTTGGTAGTGATCGTCTTTCTTTAAGGATATTTTAAATTGTAGAGTTCAAATTTTATTATTATCGATTTATGAGATTAATTTATATATAATTCAAAAAAAGAACCGTTATTTATTATATAATTTATCAATATTTAAATTATTTAGCTTGTATATTAATAAATAAATTCTGTTCACTGATGAATCAATTCAATGTCACAAAAGAAAAATTGCACTTTTCAAATTGTATGAAATAGACTTTGGGTTTTCATCATTTGTTTGCTGAAAAAACAATTGAAAGGGCAATGCCAATGCCATGGTAAAAAAAAAAAAAACTATATATGAATGCAAATTATTAAATTGGCAAACATAATCAATCTATAGACGAACATTCTTTAGACAAACAATGGGTAAAAGTGATGTTACCTAACATTAAACTTTGAACATCCGGGACCAATGTTACACTGAAGTCATTTTCATGGCAAAGAGGCTCCTAGCAACAAAGAAACTATTAAAAAAAATACATGATATTATTACTATAATAGGAAGGTAATAATTCTTGCAATTGCAAAGTGAGTATACTCATCAATAAAAAAAAAAATGGAGATCAGTTAGTGGAAATAATAATGATTTTATATGAAGAAAGCTACACTCTTCTGTTCAGAAAAATGATATTTACAGCACATGTTCAATTAAAAGTTTTTTTTTTGGCAGGAAAAATGACCCACATTGACTTATCACCCTAAGATTATAATGAATTGCAAGGCTTGAATATGTTGCAACTTGCGTTAAATATGGTAAAAAGGGTTTTAATATAAAGGGTTACCCATGTGATGTAAAATTTTTTTAAAAAATTTTATAATGAAAAATTTTGAATTCGAATGGTGATGTTAATTTTTTAGATTGATGTCAATCATGAAATAGGAGTGGGCATTGATCTCATATCTAATATGCTATAAAAAAAAACTTGGAAAACAAAAATCAAGAGTTGTGATTTATCTTAGAATACAAGGATAGTCCATAAATGTGATGATACACACAACACCATTGCTCTCGTTTAAGGTTTAAACTTATAAAGATTAAGCTGCATGGAAACAAATAAGGCTTCGCAGCCAGGTTCATTGGCAGGAGCGGCACTAGGTGTAAGGTTGTAGGGGCAATGGCCCCTTCAAAGTTGCTGAATTGAAACTATTGTCCATAAATTTTAGCATTCATCCCCCCAAATTTTGCATATTTTAAATGTAACCCCTTGTATTGCTACATAAAAAGGTCATCCTCATTATACTATAATTTCAACTTTAATATTAGTAAAAGATGCGGACATTTAAATGTAAAAAATAGCATTCGTGCCCCATCTCTCTCATACTTCTCCCCTTATAGTAAGGAATTAACTACTTTAGAAATATTCAGCTTTAGTCCCTCCTAAACATATATATTTAGTTTTGCCATTACACATCAATATGTGGAAGTATGACTAATCTCAAAAATGACCCACAAAAAAATTATTTATTTTAAATTAATCCTCGTGTGACTTTTGCCTATTATATTTTGTATTTTTTTTATTGCTCTCCTAAATTTTTTCTTGATCTGAAAAAGTGAATTACCCAACTTCATTCCCAAATCACATTAAGCAGATGATATTGAAAATTTTCGGTATTTGGCACAGTAGGCTGTAGGCTTTTGGCATTTAGAACCATTCAGTGAACATTTCACAACAACACTATCATGGTTTATGAGAGGCCCATCAACCCAAATTACTTATTGAGCAAATTACATTAACCTCCCTATAGTTAGGCCTAATTTACATTTTAAAACCTTTTGTTTCAAATTCAAATATTAACCTCCCTAATGTTTCAACATTGAACACTTAAAGACTTTTGTTGACTTTTTTACAAAAAAATAACCATTATACCCTTGTCTTCTCTAACATTTTTTTTGGAAAATTATGTCTTCTCTAATTTTATTACATCAAGCATTTACCTTTCTTCAATTTTTTTTATTTTTTAAAAAATTTAAAAAAATTAAAATTTTATTTATAGATCTAAAAATTATCAATTTTTATTTTTTTAATTTTCGTAGATCTAAAATTTTAATAATTTTTAATTTTTAAAATACTTTTTTTTGTATAAAATTTTTTTAATTATTTTTATTAAATGTATATGGATTGATTGTAAAATTTTTAAATTTTAGATCTATAAAAATTATTTTTAACTTTTTTTAAAATTTTGAAGAAATATTAATAAATGATTTTTATAAACTAAAAAATTATAAATGTATATTTTAAAAGTAATTTCATTAATTCTCATTGTTATTTAAACATAAACTTTGAGATAAATGGTAGGAATTATATGTAATGGGGTTAGACACTACAAGATTCTGGCAATTTAGCGACGGAAAATTTCGTCGCTAAATTAAAAAATTCCGTCGCTAAATAACTTAGCGACGATAAAATTTCCGTTGGTAAAACGCTCATCGCTAAATTTTAGCGACGAAAATTGAAAATCCGTCGCTAATTTAGCGACGGAAATTACTAATCTGTCGCTAAATTTTAGCGACATAATTTTTCCGTCGCTATATTAGCGACAGATTTTCAATTTTCGTCGCTAAATCAGTGACGGATTTTAAGTTTCCATCACTGGT
>CATIWM010286616.1:0-10508 GCA_949671775.1 Mallotus repandus
TAAAAATACCCATAAAAAAAGTTATCATTGATTATTCCATATTTAGCTAAATATAAAATATATTAGTATTTTTTTAACAACCATAAACTAGTTCATTAAATAAGAAAAGATATTACCATAGGTCAAATATAAAGGAAGACAAAAGGCCACAACAAAGGAGTACATTAACCCACTACAAAATAATAGTCCATCACCAACATGCTTCATCTTCTTCACTAAAACACTAAGGTTTCTAACGCAAAGAAGTAGTGCCTTCACTCAGCACAAGCAACAGCAGTTGCCATGTCTGCAAAGAGTAGGAGAGAAGCTAAAGAGTGAGTTTCCAAAAACTCATCAACCCAACAACGATCTTGAGAGTGCTGTTAATGTTGGAGAGCGTACAAGATGTAGATGAAGTTTAAATATTGAGACAAAAGATGTGAGCTTTGTTTTTAATCTTCCTTCCATTGATGGATGATGAATCTACAAGATTACCTTATCAAAAAAGCTATCAATGCTAAATGGTTTAAAACCACACATAATAAGCATACAAACTCACTAAAATTATTTATTAATAACAAAATATGACAAAAAAAAAACTAAAGAAATCAATGGATTTAGGTGGTCTTTGGTGAAAAATTAACAAAAAATCGCCCAAATCCGGTCAACAATATATGGAAGACCTATGAATAGTAGCTATCAAAACAGAGAAAACGGTTAATGTTATTTTGAAAATATATAATATATAAATACTTTTAGAATTTTAGTAACACTCAAATATGTATAATAGTGTTTTAGTTAAAAAATAATATTGAATACCTATGGCAAATATTTATTTTTAATAAAAAATTAAAATTTTTAATAGTTTAACATATTAACTTTTAGGATAAATATTCAAATATTAAGATAGTTACTTGATTAATTTTTGATTTAATGACTTTAAAACTCAGCATTTAATATATATATATATATATATATAGATTAATTAATATAAAAAAAAATTAGTTTTGATTTTATTTTTAAATATTTCATTTTATATTTCTGTTCAAACCGTACTTTTAGCCGGTTCTCACTTTATGAGTTGCTCAACAGAAATTCTACCCATCTGTGAGTCAACTGAGCCATTGGTACCAACATTTCCCGCTACAACCCAAAAAAAAAAAATCTTTATCTACGCCGAATCATTTCATTTTCAACCATACAAATCACACAGTAAAGATTGTTTCTTTAGTTGTTCTAGTGAATTTGCCACTGACCCAGTTGAGCAGAGACCAACGAGCATCAGGTTACAAGAAAGCAGAACAAAGATGGATTCTTGCATTTACAAGGACCCAAATGCACCAGTAGAAGACCGTGTCAGAGACCTTCTTTCAAGAATGACTTTGAAAGAAAAACTTGGCCAGATGACCCAAATCGAGCGCAGAGCTGCCTCTCCTTACTATCTTCGAGACTATGGCGTTGGTATTCATTTTCTTACTTTAAATCATGTGAATGTGAAAACATTTATTGTTTATAGTTATGATTTTACATGATTTTGATCTAATCAGAAACTTTTCTTGAAGTTATTATTGATACGATAATGATCAGTACCTGTTTGATGGACTATTGTTTGCTAGGGAGTCTGCTTAGCGTTGGTGGTAGTGCACCATTTGAGGATGCATTATCCTCCAATTGGGCTGATATGATTGATGGGTACCAGAAACTGGCATTAGAGTCGCGGCTAGGGATCCCAATTATGTATGGGATTGATGCTGTTCATGGTAACAATAATGTCTATGGTGCCACAATATTTCCTCACAATGTTAGCCTTGGAGCTACAAGGTGAGTTTGTTAATGTTTTGTTTTGATCAATTTACAGCTTGGGTACAAAATAAGGACAGTATCTCAGAAATTGACGTGTACAGTTTCCTTGAGGTCTAATAGCAAAATGTTACTATAGAGATGCAGATTTGATTCGAAGGATAGGCGTTGCAACAGCACTTGAAATTAGAGCAAGTGGCATTCATTACACTTTTGCCCCCTGTGTAGCTGTAAGTTGTCATCCTGTTGGCTATTCTTTCTAATCTCTCTAGTTTTTAGTTGTAGAAGCACTGGCCGGATTGTTTAGCCATCTGCGAATGTGCCCATAAATGTACATGGCTTGCTTAATTATTTGCCTAAACAGAAACGGAACAAATGAAATTAAAAAGGCCATGACAACAACCTTATTTCATCTAAATCAAGAGCAGTAGCTCCTAGTCCTATCCCGCATAGCTTAATTAATTGTAATTCATTCTATTCCAGGGTAAAAGAACACATTTTTTCCTAATTACTGTGACGGTCATGGTTGGTGTATTACAGCAGGTTCCCGGAAAATCACATGTTTATCAAGTATAGGTGCATTATGCAGTTAGCTTCACCATAGTGATATGAATAATTTTAGTTACACGATGTGCTAAGTTGTTGTATTCCATTGATATTTGATATTCATTAATCAGAATAAATGCTATAGACAGGATTCAGAAGCATGATTTGCTTTTAGAACTTCAAGAATATGGAATAAAAGTGTTGACATGTATTGTCATTTTTGTTTCCTGTGTTTATTCATTATATTCCTTCTACTTTGCAACTTTAATTCATTATTATGTTTCTGACAGGTATGCAGAGATCCCAGATGGGGAAGATGTTATGAAAGTTATAGTGAAGATACCAACATAGTGAGGAAGATGACCTCTATTGTTACAGGCTTGCAGGGAAAGCCACCTGAAGGACACCCAAATGGCTATCCTTTTGTAGCTGGAAGGTAAAGCTGTGCCTTAAATAGAGAGTAGAGGTAGAGATATCAAATTTCAATGTTTATAGGGGTTTGATCCTCCTTGACCCACATCCTCTCCTCATTCATCAAGAAAACCATTTCTCTTCCAATAGCTGTAGAGCAAACACTTTATAAAATCCAACTGGTGTTAACTCTCTTAAGATAATCCATTTGGTGATATCCAGCACTTAAACTTCAACTCTCTTGATTAGCCTTAATAGCAATATAAAGAACAAGTTGCTGATTTCTAAAAAGCAAATATTGAAAATACAATTGACGCATTCGCAACTCAAACAAATATAGCTGCTAGTATAATGTTCAAACAATCAAATCTTGGTTTATAATACTAAATCTGGTTTAGTGAAGTGGTAGACGTTTTCTTATGCACAAGCAAATGAATATATATCTATATATATATATATGTATATATATATATATTTTCATAATATGGATGTGTGATTATATTGTATTATAAATTCGCTGACACATTAGCGTAACCACTTAATTGCCTTGGTGGTTATGCAATTCAGAAACAATGTCATTGCCTGCGCAAAGCATTTTGTTGGAGATGGAGGCACCCACAAAGGATTGAATGAGGGAAATACCATACTGTCATACGAAGATCTTGAAAAAATTCACGTGGCACCCTACCTGGACTGTATTTCACAGGGTGTTTGCACCATTATGGCATCCTATTCTAGTTGGAATGGACGCCAACTGCATGCCGACCGTTTCCTTCTGACTGAAGTTTTAAAAGATAAGTTAGGTTTTCAGGTAACCACCAGTGATTTCATTTAGCTTTGAGTGACCAGAAAAATCCCTTTAGTTTTTTATTTCAAATTATGGAATATATTGAGAGCATTTGACTAATACAACAGTCTGCTAATTCCAACAAGTTGCTTACTGGCTATGTTACTGAATTTTTTTTTGGTAACTCCTGATTATTTTTTCTTTTATTTTTCCCAAGGGAAGTGGTTAGGGGCCTTGTAAAACATATCTATAGTATTTATTAATTACCATAGTGCAGTACTTTTACACTCTAGTTGTATTATGAACTGTAATTTTTAGATATCTGGATATTGTTTGAAGCAATATTTTATGGCAGGGCATTGTGATTTCTGACTGGGAAGGATTAAACAGACTTAGTCGACCCCTTGGCTCAAATTTTCGTTACTGCATTTCCACTGCTGTTAATGCTGGAATTGATATGGTATAGACTAAACCTTAGTTCATTGACCATAGATATTTCACTTTCTCCAATTTATGCTTACATATTTCTGTAGGTGATGGTAGGTCATAAACATCAACAATTTGTAGAGGATCTGACGTTTCTGGCAGAATCAGGGGAGATACCGATGGCCAGAATTGATGATGCCGTTAAACGGATACTTAGAGTAAAGTTTGTTGCTGGTCTTTTTGAATATCCCTTGGCTGATAGATCTTTACTATTTACAGTTGGTTCCAAGGTAAATTTCCTGAAAGTTCCTCAACATCCAATTCCCATTTCCATATTTGTTATTTTATCTTTAGAAAGCACATGTTTCCTTCATTTGGCAACAGTGGTGTTAGAATCTTAAACCAGATGTAGATACTAGATGCCTTAAGCTTTTGAATTGTAATGGTGGTGCTGACATTCAACCAACTGCTATAAAACTGCCAAATAGTGAATTGATGCATTACTTAACAATCTCATTTCCATTTTGGGTTGTGTTGTATCCAACCCCTTGATTATTAAATGGGAACAACAAAATCTAAATTCAGAAATATTTTAATAGGGAAAAGTGTCAAAACTTGTTTTATATATATATATGCACTAGTGAAAGGGGTTAAAAATGAAATGATAATGTGAACAAGGTATGTCCCAAAGGGGACATTCCAAGGTCCTTTCTGGTAAAGGCTTGCAGGAGGTCTTTGGTTCGTATCCTGCTGATCTTTTGTGTAATTTACTGTGTGCCATATAAATAAATATATATATGAGCTACTTTTGTTTTTTGATTTATGCTAAATCCTTCATGTCATATAAGAATGTTTGGACCCCTTCAATTAGGCCGAAAATCTGTAAAATGTTGAAATGCAGGTGGATCTGGCTTATGGACACATACAGGCCAAATGCACATACTGGATTCCGAATGACATAGAGTCAACAAGTACTAATTTGAGAATCAGAATAAGCTTTATCTTTTGCATTTATATTGCTACGTTGCACAATATCATCTGGATGATGCAAAGCAATGAACATTTGATTTTAATCTTACTATCTTTTGTAGATTACAAAATTGTTTTATTTCTTGAGGTTCCTCTCTTTTTTCCAAAACTTACCAAATTTCCGACAGCTGCACAGAGAATTGGCACGTGAAGCAGTTCGCAAGTCATTGGTTCTTTTGAAAAATGGGAAGGATCCAAAGAAACCTTTTCTTCCATTAGATAAAAATGTTAAAAGGATTCTTGTTGCTGGAACACATGCTGACGATCTTGGATATCAGTGTGGAGGGTGGACCAAGACTTGGGATGGAACAAGTGGCAGAATTACTATTGGTATGCACTCATTGCATGCTCACATAGACATGGCATATGCAAGTGAAACAAAAAATTGTGTGTGAAACATCTTATTTTAGAACTTTTCTTTTGGGACCTGCTTCCTTAAACAAACAAGAGGCAGCATGCCTTCCTCTTGGTTTCTTTGTCATTGATTGAAACTGCAGGTCTCTATACCGAGCATAAAGAGATTCCTCCACCTACATCTGGCTGACTTTTTAATCATGTGTTCTGCAGTGCCTGATGCTGTGAAACATAAGTGGTACATGTTAATGCTTTTGTTTATGTTTTAGGGACAACAATCTTGGATGCAATTAAAACTGCAGCAGGAGAGAAAACAGAAGTAATTTATGAGAAAATTCTATCACCAGACACCTTAGCAAGAAAAGATATTTCTTATGCCATTGTAGCTGTTGGTGAAGGTCCATATGCAGAATTCACTGGTGATGATCCAGAACTTGTGATCCCCTTCAATGGAACTGAAATAATTAGTTCAGTTGCTGATAAATTCCCTACCTTGGCAATTTTGATATCTGGAAGACCTTTAGTTTTAGAAACATCACTTTTAGAAAAGATAGATGCCTTAGTTGCTGCTTGGTTGCCTGGAAGTGAAGGATCAGGAGTCACAGATGTTATCTTTGGAGATTATGGATTTGAAGGCCAACTGCCTGTGACATGGTTTAAAAGTGTTAAACAGCTGCCAACGAACAATGGAGCTAATTCATATGATCCTTTATTCCCCTTTGGTTTTGGGTTGAAATACAATGTGGAGAAAGCCTTAAATTGAGTTATTACGAAGACTAGGGGATGTCATGTCCAAGTACCAAGTTTCCTGAATAAATTATGGTTGCGAATTAATGAAAGTCCATCAGTAAGTTCCTGCTAAAGTAGCAGTCTACAAGCATAGATTATCTTACCATAGTGCAATTTTTTTCTCTTAATAATACCACAGTTGATGTCCACTGGTCATAATCACGTCAACTGTTTGCAGGGCCAGAAGTTTTAGTTCTTGGTCCATGTTGTCTCATGTTCAATAGATAGTTGGATGACGGTATCTAGCAATATGTCAGGAGTATGCACCTGGGTGTAAGACGGGGTGAATTGCACTATAAATCATTAAACTTTGTACTAATGTCAGTTGGGCTATAAATAAATATATCAGTGTAGTATTTAGTCATCAAACTTTTTGATATTGCACACAATGGATTTTTTTTTAGCTTGGTCGCCTCAAGAACGACTTGGTTTATACAACATCTATCATTATCAACTACAACTATTATCAATTACTATTATTATCAATAACTATTATAGTTATCATTAACAACTATTATTATTATTATTATTTTTTGTTATTATTATTATCTTAGAGTGTGTAGGCAAAAAGACTTTTTACATAGAATTCGAACAGAGATATCTCTGCTTGGACCAACTGATCTAACCTCATTGGTACAGGTGGACGATTTTTAAATTCCACAGTGAGAGTAAATCTCAAACCCAAGACCTGCTCTCGGTGCAGCAAAGGCCACACCACACAACTCATCCCAATCGATTGTTATAAATATGACCATCACAAACAAAAAAGTAAATTTTTGGATCAAGGCCAACTTAGTGATATTTGGAAAGGTGTTAGATTTATAATATGTAGGTGAGTTTTGCTACTCTTAGGCACAGTATATTTCAGTAATATGTGGCATTCACAATAAGATAGGTGAGTTTCCTTCCTGCATGGAACTATAATGTGTTATAATGACTACTAGCAGGTATGCAGAGATCCTTGATGGGGAAGATGCTATGAGAGTTACAGTGAGGACACTAATGTAGTTAGAAAGATGACCTTCATTAAAGCAGGCTTGCAGGGAGAGCCACCTAAGGGACACCCAAATGGCTATCCTTTTATAGCAGGAAGGTAGATAAGTTAATATTAAAAATAATTCTGTTATTGTTTGGAGTCTTGGTGAGGAGTTTTGCATTGGGCTTATTGTAAAAATGCAGTATCTACACAAAATCAAACCTACCAAGCCAAGGTCAAGCTAAAGATGTTATGTAACAAAGCATAAAGGAGATACACATAGAGAAACCACACTCAAAAGGTTTATAAAGGTTCCATCCTCTCCTCAGTGATCTAGGATCCACTTTCAACTTTTTCTTTCCACTATGGTCTGAGGTTTGACATTTAATTATGAAGTGAATGAACTAGAAAATTATAGGATAATAAGGGCTCATTTAGAGAGATCCCAACAATCTCCTTAAAATTAGAGCTTATTAAAGAGAATCTAATGATCTATTTACTTCTAGGAACTTAAAACCTTCTCTGAAAATCTGCCTACCTTTCACTAATTCCCCTACACTAGAAGACTGGTAGAGACACAAATGAGGACTTGATAACTGCCTTAATTGCCTAGTACAAATAAGGAAATTTATTCTGTGTTTATAGCACACATGAAAGTCACATAAAAACTGCTTTGGATAAACTAAACTCAGATAGATGCCCATAAATATTCTCTTTTTCCTGAAGTTTGTAAGCCTGCAACTACTTGATACAGCCTCGTAGTGTATGATATATTTGCCTGAGAACAATTAGCACCAACATATATCTCTTAGTTAAAGCTCAAAGTCATGTATGTCAATGCTAGTTGTCTCTCATGACAGACTACTTAGATTGAGGAGATTTGATTCTTGTAATTAAGCCTTAAATTATATATAATAGGGAAGAAACTCAAAGCAAAATAGCTTTTCCAAATCAGTCTTAATTTTGTCAATGTAATTAGTATGAATGTCTATTGGTACTTTTTCAATTTAATAAATGACTTCCATATTGAATGTCGTATAAAAAAATGGCAGTAGTTACCATGCTAGATGTTAGGTAACCAGTGCTGCTGTTGCCAATATTTTGGAAGTTTGAAACACCAAAGATAGGTTATGGAGCTGTAACTTGTTATATCAGTACTTTCTAGAGTTAAATTCATGCAAGAATGTGACCAGAAACTTATTCCATTGTTCACATTAGATGTATATGGAATTAGGTTTCTTGAGATTTTAATTTGTATCTTTCGGCTTCTGCATTCAACTTCCATGCTTTTTCATGCATCATATTCCTGACATATATTATATATATGGATGATGCATATCTATATTATATTCTACATTACAATTCACCATAGCGTCATCGGTAATTGCTCTCATCATATATTTGATTTCGGAAAAAATGTTATTGCCTGTGCTAAGCATTTTGTTAGTGATGGAGGCTGTAAACACCTGAATTATTTTAAAATTATAAAATATAATTTCTGAGACTTACAGTGTTAATAAATATTTTATTAATATTTAGATTATTATTTAGTGAAATTAAATTTGAATTTTGGTGTCGAGAATTAATTTAATTAATTTCATTTTAATAATGGTTAACTAAGTATTACTTTATATTTTATGGTGTATAATTATTTGGTTGAGAGATTTAATTTGATATTTGTATTAGTATTTTATTCTTATTATTATTATTAATATTTTTTTAAAAAGTCAGCATAAAAAAAAATTCGGGTCAACTCTTTCTTTTTCCCTTTCTTTTTCTTTTTCTTCTTCTTCTTCTTCTTCCCTTCTCCGCCGGACCGAACCAGCAGACCACCACCACTACCTCGCAGCTGCTGCTCCTAGCCACCGCACGACCACCATCAGCTTCGCCGCCAACCGCCATTCTTCTCCTTCTTCCGATTTCTTCTCATTCGGCCAGTTTTCATCTTCTTTAGCCGGCGACGTTTCCGGCATCCCCAGCCAGCAAATTTGGGCTCTAAAGCTTCGTCTCGAAGTGGACTTCTCAATTTCTTAATTTTTTTAAGGAATTAACTTAGGTAACAACCTCAAATTTGGATTTTTCAATTATAGGTTTTTAGGTTAAATTGTAAGTTTGAGCTTGAAAATGATTTTATTAGGTATAGGTGTTTTAGGATTATTTGATGTTGAGGTTGTGAGCTACCCATTGATAATTTCTATTTATTTTTCTGAAATTATTTTTGAAATTGCACTATTCTGATGCTTGGAGTTACTGTACAGTTCCGTACTCGGGAAGGTTGTATTTTTAATAAATTTCACTGATTATTTTGAGCAAATTTCATGAAGAAAGTTTATTAAAATTATGTATAGAATTTTTATTATAAATTTTTGAATATTTATGTGAAAAATGAATTTTTGGAAAAATCAGTATAAATTAGTAAATTTTATATTTTAGTTGAAATTATAGTTAATTAATATGTTTTAGATAGTATTTGAGTAGTAAATAGTATAAAAATAAATTTTATGAATTATTTCCTATTTTTAACTAATTATTAGTAATTTTCAGAAAAATATACGAATAATAAGTTTATTTATTATTTTAAGCCTAAATGAGTTATTTGCTAATTTTATAATGTATTTAAGTAATTTAAATGGTTATTTTCGATTAATGTTAATTTAATTGTAAGATTTGAATTATATATGTTTATTGACGAAAATTTAAGTATAAGCTAGAATTTTACTATTTATTTGAAAATAAATATATTTTATGTTTCAATGTGGAAATAAATTAAATTATTGTATTTAAATGATATTTTATGATTTTTGATAATTTATTGAAAATTAGATTATTTTATTGGTTGTTGTGAAATTAGTTCTCAGTTTGGTATTTAGTGTAGTTCGGGGCCCAACCTGAGATTTGGTATTGTGAGAATATTCGAAGTGTATTTTTGTGTAGGAATGGCTCTACTTTTAGTAGAGAGATGTCCGTTTTACAGAGGAGATTTTGTCGAATTTTTGGTTGATTTCTCGTAAAGCGTGACATCGGCATGTGTTGAAATTCTAGTTTTAGATGAGTTGTGTCTTAGATCGAGTGAGATGCTCACATAATATGTGACTTCAATCAAGTCAATCTCAGTAGAGTTTGTCTGAGCTTTCATTTGAGATCAATTAAAAATTGAACAACAATTAGGCCATATTGAACTGAGTTAAAAATAGAACTTTATTAAGTTCGAGTTAGATTTTAGGGCTTAAGCTCTTAGGTCAAGTTGAGTTGTAGTGCACCATTTTGAATGGACCCAACTCAATTTCATCCCTATGACAAAGTACAGTATTATCATGGAGCATTTAACTAAACAATAATCCTCCAAGTTTATCTTGACATAAACCTGATTTGTCACTCTTACCAAAAAGAAAACTGGATTCAACTATGATT
>CATIWM010286722.1:0-12069 GCA_949671775.1 Mallotus repandus
TTTTCAGATATCAGGGCTTGATAGTGGGTGGATTGAGCTGAGAGAGGGTGTATAGAAGTTCAGATTAAGGTTGGCCAACATCCTCGTTAGAGAAGCCTAGTATTTTTGTTTCTTACTTATGTTTATATAAGTATTGTAAAAAGATATATTCTTAAGTCAAATAGTGGTGGCTAGGCTTTGTGTAAAGCATCTATGTATAAAAGTGATTTGTGTTGCTTATTAATGTTTACTCTACCGTGTCTTTGGTTTGCAAAGATTTATATCAATCTAGTTATAAAAATGAGATTTTCCTATATTACCTAATAATCTTATATTATAGTTATCAATCATAAATTCATCAAATTACAGGAAGGTTTTCTCATTTTCAATTACATGATTACATCAAGCTTATTTTAATTATTTTAACTAATTTAATTATAATTAATATATAATTTGATTAAATTAAATCCTTTGTTGAATGGTTGGTTTTAAAACGTCCATCTCGGGCTACGTGAGATGAGGTGTGACAACTACACTGCGTCACTGACTTGCGATAAATTATCAAAATGACCTTCAATTATTATTTTTATTTTGTTACGGGTGTTTAAATTTTTTCACAATGGGTTCACCCATGTGCAATTAGGTTTTAGATTCAAAAAAAAATTATAGGCTACAAGTGTTTAAATCCTTGCATGATGGGTTCACCCATGTACAACTTAGGTTTTAAATTTCAAAAAAAAAATTTACATGCTGCGTGTTTAAATCCTTGCACGACGGATTTACCCATGTGCAACTTAGATTTTAGACTCCAAAAATAAATTTAGAAAAAAATTGAATTTTCAAGAAAAAATTCAAAAGAAAATATAAGGGCCATTTTTGTAATTTGTCACGGGCCAACGACGCATTGTAGCATTGCTGCCCGCGACATGTATTAGTACTCTATTTTTTAAAACTGGCTCCTATAAATTATATAAAATCTACAGTATGTTTTTTAATAAAACTGAAATCTCATCATACTTTATAGTTACAATATGAAATAATTGATCAATTTGTTTATTCATTATCCTTTATTTTGGCTATCATTTTATTGCTGCCAAATTTCCACCTTTTGTAATTTTGATACTATTCTATTAGGTTGCAGTGAATGGTATTTGGAAAGCATGTCCAGAAACTGGTGGGCCGTTTTAGTTTCCTAGTTGTAATAGCAATTATGGTCATCCATCTACTGATTACTATTAAAATATAAAATCATGTTTTCATATTTTATTTTGCTCTGTGTTCATAACTGCAGGTGAGTTGATTTGCCATGCTCACCAAGAACATTGTAGTACCAACTCAGTTTATGTGCCTGGGCAATGGCCTACTTAATGTAATTTTAATAGGGACTGTATTGATGAAAAGTGATAACCAAAGCCCATAAAACACCCCCAAAAGCCCAAATTCTTGAAGATGCTTAAAATAAGCAAGCAAGCCATATCAAAAACCCAAGGGCCCAACACATAAAAAGCCCAAAGAAGAAGACATCTTCTTCCTAAAACATGACCAAGCCACGCCACCGAAACCAGAAGGACAACCAGTATGAGCAGGTGAGGTCGGCGCATACAACCACACTCGACCAAATAGAGATAGCCACACCAAGATTAGAACGAAACAATAATGCCAACAGTGCTCTAAACAAGCCACACTCAACTAGAAGATGATGCTTAATCCTACAGAGAATGGGAACATGGTCACATGCCCTATACCATACTAGCCATACTTCCCATGTACACCAAAGAGTGAATATATAGGAAGCAAACCAGAATAGGTATGAACTAAGAAACCAAACTCCTACTAACTTTCTCTTATCTTCTCTGGTCTCACTTTGCTAACTTGGGCGTCAGAGGTTGTTCGCTAGGATCACATCCGGTGAGCATTCTCACTAGTTCTTCTCTCTTACAGGCCATTGTTGGAGACCAAAAAACTAGAAGTTATCAATGGTGCGGCCGATGTTTGACCCATGACAGCGCCACCAAAGAAGGATAAAGGGCAATCCAGCCAATAAACACTTGAACCCACCCTAACCGTACTAAAAGCCATCGAAACACAGCACACCAACTTCTCCATGCTTATTGATCAAAGCTCGTCCTTATGTTTGAATATAGCAGAAACACCTCAATGCAACCTCTTACCAATCACTACCTAAAACTAGAACCTCAACCCTACCATACCACATGAAACAACCATGATCATGACGGCGCCCCAAGAGCTCATCGTAATGGTATAGGATCTTAGAGAAGCCACGAGAACCAGACAAGACTTGCATGCTGATCAGGGCATGAGAATTAAAATTGGACCCCGAGATACCTTACCGAAGGCCTATAGAGATGCCATTAATCCATTTAAGAAAAACACTCCTGGAGTGGAGCATCGCTTGCAAGGAGGGTCTAAAAATAAGATGAAAAACAAGGTTCTTGCAGATGAAAAAGAGTTGGCAGGGTTCACTGGATAAGTTAGAGCCTACATGGACCCAGCTCAGGTAATATAGATGATCTAGCAAGTGATCAGAGAGGATGAAACCAGAAGAAGGAGGCAAGGGTTTTAACCTTCGAGATACCTCCCCTCTCTTTGATATAATCTTGAACTACCCATTCCCAAACAAGTTTAAAATGCCTATTATTGGCTTTTATGACGGTTTGACAAACCCAGTCAGTTGTGTAAACACCTATCGAAATACCATACACCTATAATCCACTAAAGACTTTTTCCTCTGGAAAGTTTTTCCCACAACTCTGAAAGGGGTGGCTCGGGAGTGCTATCAAGGGCTAGAAAGTGGGTCCATCCCCAGTTTTGCTCAGTTATTCACTACTCATTTCATGACCTACATTCCTATCAAAAGGGTTTTAGCGAATTTATAAAAGTTGTTTTAGAGACAAATGGAGACACTGAGGGATTTCATAGAGAGATTCAACAAAGAGGTTGTTCATGTTGATGACTTGGATATCCTAATAGCCATAAAAGCTTTGGTGACCGGAACCATCTGCAAACCACTTTATTACTCATAAAATCTACTTCCCTAATAATATTGCTTAAACTGATGGCTAGGGCTTCCCTGTATATCAGGCTGGAGGAATCAACTATAGTAGATGGGAACCGACCTGACAAACGAAAACCCACTATTTCCATCCACAATAGCAGAGGTGGAAATAATGGTGAATTAGGGGAAAAGGAGAAGAAGGAGTCTGAGTATAGACAACAGAAAGGAGTAATAAAAGACATGAGAATTGAAAGGAGTAATAGAAGATATGAGAATTGAAAGACATCCCAAGCATCATTTTTTTCGTATGGAACCGTACCCACAACGCCCCTATACCTCTTTGAACACCTCTAGAAGACGTATACTGATGTGGATCAAACAGGCTAAGGAATAGGTAAACTGGCAAAGGAAAATGAATTCTCGATCTCCCAAATATCAGGATAATATTGTTAGTTCGATAGAGGAGTGGGCCACGATACTGAAGAGTGCCTCTAGCTGAAAGACGATATTTAGAGGCTCATACGAACAGGGTACATCAGGAAATTTATAGGGGAACCTTTGAAGGATGGTCGTTTCCCCCTTGGTAGAATAGTAAAAAAAAAAGGGGGAAGGCGAAAGAAGATATAAGGTCCAGGGAAGAACCTAAAACAGTGATAAACATGATATTGGGAGGATCATCCCAAGAAGGAATCCCTTATAAAAAGAGAAAACGGGCTAGAAGGGTATACTTAGCCATCATCGGTCTGCAGAAGCAACAAATCATTTTCTCAACCAAAGATGGGGAATGGTTAGACGGACCGTATGAAGACGCTTTGGTGATAGATGGAAGAATCGACAGCACTTTATTGAGAAGGGTGCTACTGGATAACGGAAGTGCTATAAACCTAATGACTTTTAGTATGTTCAAGGCCTTAGGCAAGTCAGTTACTGTTCTCAGAAGGGTATCCAATCCTCTAGTTTGGCTAGGAGGAACTTCTATCCCAGTCCAATGATCTATTGTGTGCATGCTATAGTTAGGTGAAGATGGGCATTATGAGGAGTTTCCTATTGCTTTTATGGTGGTGGATATACCATTTTCTTACAATGAAATTATGCGAAGGCCTTTCCTCTATGATACATGTGCTAGTACCAACATTAGGTATCTTACAATGAAAATTCTAAAAAAGCATGGAGAACTTTGTGTCAGAGGAAACCAGAGAGCCTCAAGAGAAGCCTACATAGTAGCATTAAAAGGAGTAATAGAGTCCTTACCTATGGAAACATTGGGGTCCAAAGGAATCAAGGAGAACCACTTAGAACCAGAAAGAGAGATAGTAGAATGCACTATATCACAAGGAAGGATGGTAAAACTGGGGCTGAGATGGAAGAGTCAGTTTGTCAGGATGTGTTATGGATGCTGAAAAAGAAAAATGAGTCATTTGCATGGTCTCCAGAGGATATCATGGGAATCAGCCAAGAAGTGATGACTCACAAGCTGAATATAGATCCTTTAATGAAACCAATAAGAACAAAAACAAAGAGTAGACATGCGCCAGAGAAACAAGTGGCAAGATCAAAGGAAATCGACAAACTCTTGAAAGCAAGCTTCATCAGGGAAGTATACTATCATGACTGGTTATCTAACGTTATGTTGGTTAAAAAAGCTAATGGAAAATAGAGGATGTGTGTTGATTTTATAGATCTAAACAGGGTTTGCCTAAAGGATAGTTACCCACTCTCGAGTATTGACCAACTCATGGATTCCATCGCAAGGTATGAGCTACACAGCTTCATGAATGCATACGTCGGCTATCACTAAATCAGAATGAGCAAATCAAATAAAGAAAAGACTTCCTTTGACGTTGATAGGGGGGTTTACTTTTACAAGGCCATGCCATTCGGTCTAAAAAATGTAGGGACTACATATTAGAGGCTAGTGAACCGGATGTTTAAATATTAGATTGGAAAAATAGTAGAGGTGTATGTGGATGATATGATCATGAAAAGCAAGAAAGGAAGGGATCATACTAGAGATTTGAAAGAGGCATTTGACATTTTAGATGAGTTTGGAATGAAGTTGAACCCAAAAAATGTGTATTCGGGGTGAAAGCTGGGAAATTCCTTGGTTTCATAATTTCATAAAGGGGAATTGAGGCAAACCTAGAGAAGATCAAAACAGTAATGGAAATGAATATCAAGGAAGTCCAAAGGTTGAACAGAAGAATCATTACCTTGGGTCGCTTCATATCTTGCTCTGCCAAGAGGTGCCTCCCTTTCTACCAAACACACAAATGCATGAAGAACTTTAAGTGGATAGACGAATGCCAGAAGGCATTTAAAGAATTAAAGCCATTCCTCAGCTCTCCTCCTCTCCTCAATAGGCCTAAACCTAGAGAATCACTTTATTTGTACCTTGAGACTTCAAGGGAAATAGTAGCTTCAGTATTGGTGAGGGAAGGAGAGGATGAGCAATTCCCCATCTACTATATTAGCAAAGCCTTGAAAGGAGCAGAAACTAGATACTCAAAGATGGAAAAGCTAGCATTCGCCTTAGTAATCTCGGTAAAACTACTGAGGAAATATTTTGAAGCACACCAGATTATGGCAAGGATAGACTAGCCCTTACAGAAAGTGATCCAGAAGGCTGAAACATCTGGAAGGATAGTAGAATAGGCTACTAGAGTAGGAGGATATGGAATCGCCTATGAACCAAGAAAAGCTATGAAGGCACAGGTCTTATCTGATTTCATGGTAGAAGAGGGAGAAATCGAGGGAGAAATAGAAGGTATGGTAGCTAATCCTTGATTATTGTTTGTAGATGGAGTTGTAGGACAATCAACAGCTAGGGTAGGAATCGTACTGAAAGGGCCATTAGAAATAAGAATTGAGTACGCCCTCCGTATATGGTTTAAAGCCTCAAACAATATGGCAGAGTATGGGGCAATGATGGCGGGACCTAACTTGGCTAAAGAAGTGAGACCTAGTACAATGGTTGTTCATAGTGATTCCCAACTGGTAATCAACTAAATGGAGGGACGGGTCTCCGTGAAAGATCAAGGCATGCTGAAATATCTAGTTGTTGCCAAGGGGATAATAGAGCATATGAGAGAATTAGGAATCATGTTCAAGTTGGAGTAAATCCCCAAAGACCCCAATCAGGAGGCTGATGCACTCTCTAAGATGACATGTAAGGAAAACCCACTCCCTAGAGGAGTACTGCTGGAAACACTAATAGAGCTCACCATCCTTGATAAGCCAAAAGTACTAACCATTGAAGATCTGGGGTGGATGAAACCCATCATTGCATGGCTTGATTCAGGGGTTCTCCCAGAAGATAGGGAAGAAGCTAAGAAAATTTAGTGGAAAGTGACTCAGTATTCATATAAAGATGGAGTATTGTTTAGGAGGTTTACTACACATCCCTAGTTACATTGTGTCACGGAAGAAGAGTCTGACTGCTACTGAGGGAAATCCATGAGGGAATTGGGGGAGCACATGAAGTTGCTAGTACCGTGGCTCGAAAAGCTCTGTTGCAAGGATATTACTAGCTAATAATTGAATCAAATACAAGAAAATTGGTGAAGAAATGTGACAAGTGCCAATATCTTGAGAGAAACAGCCATATACCCCTAGTACCAAAGTGGCCCCTAGGCATCACCTGGCCTTTTTCTTAGTGGGGAATGGACATCTGAGGTCCATTTCCTCTCTTAAAAGAGCAGGAAATTCCTAATAGTAGCTATGGACCACTTCATAAAGTAGGTGGAGACAGAACTAGTAACGTCCATCACAAAAAAGAAAATCACCAGCTTCTTCTAGAAGGATGCGATATGTAAGTATAAAATACTGAGGAAACTCATCATAGACAATAGGAAGTAGTTTGATTGTAAAGAATTCTGAGAGTTCTACTAAGGACTACATATAGATCTCCAATTCTCCTTTGTGGTACACCAACAAACTAATGGCAAACCTTACTTTGCTACAAGGAATCAAGAAGAGACTAGATCAGGCAAATGGAGAATGGGCTGAAGAACTATACAATGTCTTATGGTCTTACAGGACAACTCCGAGGGACATCACTAGGGAAACCCCCTTCAGATTGGCCTATGGCGCAGAAGCGGTGGTACCAGCTGAGATTGGCCTCCCAAATTACAGAGTGGTGATGTACAGTGATAAAGCTAACAATGAAGCCCTCAAAATGAACTTGGACTTGTTAGAAGAATCTCGAGAGAAAGCAGAAGTTAGAATAGTTGTATACAAATAGAAGATGAGATGTTTCCCCAAAAAACGATGTTTCCACGACAAATAGAAGATGAGATGTGTCCACGACAAACGAGTGAAAATGCAAAAGTTCAAACAAAGGGATCTGGTACTGATCAGGGCAGACATACACAGAGGAAGCACTGGAGTAGGGAAGTTGGATCGTAACTGGTAGGGCCCTTTCAGAGTGAAGAAAATTATAGGACCAACCACCTACAGACTTACAGAAATGGGCAGCAAACTCCTAACCAAGACATGGAACACCATGAACCTCAAGAAGTTATACCAGTGAAGAAACACCAAAAAGTGGAAGAAACAATCTTTGAAGACTGTTGGAATGTGCTTAAACTGTTATTGAAAATCTTGTTGCCCTTTTTGTAGGCAAGCTACCTTATTTTTGTCATACTCTATATGGGACATCTCAAGTTGCAAGTTAATACAAGACCATGAGCCATTTCCTTTCTCCTAGCATGCAATTTTACATCACCATAATTCATTAAAATTTTACCAAGTACCTGGCACGACGAACTGCCCAGGAGGAATCCCTGGCTTGATGAATCGACTAGGTGAAATTAATTAAGATTTCACCAATTCCCTAGCGCGACAAACCGCCCAGGAGGAATCCCTAGCGTAATGAATTGCCTAGGTGAAATTCATTAAAATTTCATAAGTCCTTGGCACAACGAATTGAATCCCTAACGCGACAAACTACCTAGGTGAAATTAGTTAAAATTTTGCAAGTCCCAGGCGTAATGAATTGCCCAGGTGAAATTCATTAAAGTCTCGCAAAGTCCTTGGCCTAGGCTTATTTTCATCAAATTTCGCTAAGTCCTTAGTGCAACGAAACCCCTAAGGAAAACCCCTGGTACGGCAAATCGCCCAAGCTTATTTTCATTAAATTTTGCTATCCCTAGTAAAATGAAATGCCCAAGGAAAACCCCTTATGTGAAGAATCGCCTAGGCTTATTTTCATCAAATTTTGCTAAGTTCTTGGCGCAACAAAACACCCAAGGAATAGCGCGGCGAATTGCCCAGGCTCATTTTCATAAAATTTTGCTAAGTCCTCAATGCAACGAAATGTCCAAGGAAAACTCCCGGCGCGACGAATCACCCTTAGAAAATTTCATTAAATTACACAAATCTCAAGGGAATCCCTTTGAAAGTTCTACAGGCCCCTGTAATGACGAATCGCCCAAAAAACCCAAAATTGTACTTTTCCCATATTGCTACAATGAATTGAGGGGGGATGTCCCCCTCGAGCAACGAAACACACAGAGTCAACGCTAATTTAGTTATGCCAAGTCTAAGAGATTCGTCAAAAAGCTACCTAAACAATGGATCGCTCAAACCTTACCAAATGAAGTGATTGAGTTTTAATATTCTAAGAGAAGGAAGCAGCAAACTAGAAAACATCCACTAGAATTTCAGCAGGACGATTCATTGCGAAAGGTTATAACTATGAAAAGGCAAAACATACTAAAGCATGCCTCGGCTCCAACCCATTGGAGAGTTTTTTACCAAACAAGGAAAGCAAACATCCACAATAAATTGTTTAGATATCCAAAAAATTATTACATCCTATCAGAAAGGAAAAGTAATATAAAAGTTCTTGGTTCCAAGTTCTTGATCCAATTGTAATCCATCTCAGGGTGACGGATCGCCAGCTGCTTGGCAAATTAGGCTTTAGCATCCTCATACAAGGTCAAAGATTCATCCACCATACTCTCAATCTGGCTATTCAGCTCTACGATAGTCTTCTGGTTTGCCTCTGACATTTCGCCAAAGGAATGCTTCAACCCCTCTTCCTAGCGGATCAACTCTTGGATCCTATCTCGCTCCGCAACGAGTTGGCCCTCCATAATAGAGATCTTTTCTTGATACCCCTTCGTCGCAGCTTCAAGGTCCTTGGCTTGTCTCTCCTGCAGATGAACCAACTCTAGGATGGCACCCACTGCTCAGGAACGCCAGGTAGCAACATCCTTATGTAGCACCATTAGCATCTCGTTCACCATCAGTGAAAGCTCCAGTAGCTATATAAAATAACAATAACAAAAACCTCAGTATGAAAAATAAATGACCAAAGCTACCAAATAAAAGCAAGAATAAATAAAACTCAGCACATCACTTGTAAAGTAGAAAGCCGAGAAAACTGTCCTATGTCTCCCAAAGTGTTGTTTTTGGGGTATGTGATTTCAGGTGATGGATTAGAGGTTGATGAGGCCAAGGTGCAAGCAGTTAGGGAATGGCCTACACCAACGACTTTGACTGAGGTCCGGAGTTTCCATGGCCTTGCATCCTTCTATAGGCATTTCGTTGCCAATTTCAGCAGCATTATGGCCCCAATTACGGATTTTATGAAGGGCAACTCATTTTGCTGGACAGAGGAGGCAGAATCGGCTTTCCAATTGATTAAGGATCGCCTTACATCTGCACCCATTTTAGTGCTGCCTGATTTCTCACAACCTTTCAAACTGCATACTAATGCTTCTAGGGTGGGATTGGAGTAGTGTTTAGCCAGAATAGCAGACCTGTGGCATTTTTTAGTGAGAAATTATCTGACTCAAAACTCAATTATACTACTTATGATATTGAGTTTTATGCTGTGATACAGGCAGTCAGGTATTGGAGGCATTATTTATTCCATAGGGAGTTCATTCTATACACAGATCATTGCTTCTCCATAGACTTTTGGTCGTGGAAGACGTGTGACTCAAGTTATGGGACCCAAGAGGACTTCGTAGCCAAGTTGAGTTCTAGCTTTAGAAGCAGTAATGTTTGTACAAAGTTTGATAGTTTAAAATTAATTTGCAAGAGATTTGACGAATTTAAGATAATGTGATCGATGTTTATAGCCATCTTTCCTGACTTCATCGAAGGGTAAATAGAATCTTCAACTAGGTAACACGAGATGTCAAGTCAATGAAATTAGGAGATTTTTACATATACTGAACGTCTTACACATATAACTGAATTTGCGGTACATAATTTAAATATTTTACATTTCTTCAATGATAATAAGATATATATTTATTTTAATATCATAAATTCAACCATAAAATATAATTTATTCAAATAAATTTTTTTTTAATTGAGTGATGGACATCTAATCGATAAAAATATAACACCAAAACTCACCACCATTCATCCAAGCAGCTTCTTTCTTTGGTGGTGATGGTGATGATCGCTTTCTTCTCCCTCAAAGTGCCTCATGCAACTTCCTTAACCTTTAAATTCCCCAGCTTCAATTAGAATGATCATAAACATAAATTACACAGCAATCGCTCCTATCTCTCCAAGTGACATCCATCTCACCATTATTTTACCGCAAAGAATTTATGTGCACTCTTAGAACCAATTCAAGGTAATCATGCATCCTGAATCTTCTAAACAAGCTTCTTTCATGGCGATCACCATGATCTTATTGCTCTTGTTTACCTTCCCTTTCAACACAAACCAGACATTCACAGACAACACTACTTTCAGTTTCTCCACATTCACCTCGGGAGAGATCATCACCCGGGGAGATGCAGTTATAACAAACCAAACCATTTCACTCACCAAAAACCTAAGTGATTTATTAAATAGCACTTCCCCCGATAGTGCCGGCCGAGCAATATATTCCAAACAATTCCACCTCTGGGACAGTGCCTCTGGTCATATTGCGGATTTCAACACTCATTTTTCCTTTGTTATCAACAAAGAACATAATAACACCACAGGGAGTAGTGGCATGACTTGTTTCCTTGCTTCTGATTTCTATCGACTTCCTCGGCCTTCTAGTTTAGAAGTTAGATACCTTGGTCTTTCAAGAGATCAGGCATCTGATAATGGGAGCGCTCGATATGTTGCAGTGGAATTTGACACCTTCGCATCAGAGCCAAAAGTAGACACAGCTGACCGAGGGCATATAGGTATTAATATCAACTCAATGATATCTTCCACATATGTTGACTGGGCAAAGAATGCAATTTATGATAGCGGAAGGATTGAAGCTTGGATTGAGTATGATTCTAGCTCAAACAATTTAAGTTTTCTGGTAAAGAATGGCGATACAGAGTTCTCCAACTCTCAGAATCCATATAACAGTTTTTACATTGTAGACTTGAGAGAGCATCTACCAGAATGGGTTAACTTTGGCTTCACGGCAGCCACCAGCAGAAGATATGGTTTTCAGCTGCATGAGATATACTCTTGGGAATTTCACTCAAGTCTAAAACTCGAGGAGAGTACTTTAACCAAGCCTAAAACTAGAGGGAGGCTACGGGCTTTCTTGGGAATTGGTTGCGCACTGATTTTTGTTTTATTTCTGGGTTTGGTTTGTTTTGGCTACTGGAGGATGAAGAGAAGAAGACAACAAAGAGAAGGTAACAGGCGAGCATCATGCACGAACCAAGAATTTGAGAATGACGATGCAGCAACATATGATTCCTTAGATCATGAATTCGAGCAAGGAACTGGGCCTAAGAGATATTCTTACAATGAATTGGTTCAAGCCACCAACAATTTCAGCGAAGAACGAAAACTTGGGGTAGGAGGATTTGGAGGGGTATACAGAGGTTACTTGTCTGATTTAAGTGTTGCAGTGAAAAGGGTATCTGAAAAAAGCTAAACAAGGAAGAAAGGAGTATATGTCCGAGGTGAAAATCATTAGTAGATTAAGGCATAAAAATCATGTGCAACTTGTAGGTTGGTGCCATGAAAAGGATGAGCTTCTTCTTATCTATGAATTCATGGCAAACGGAAGTCTTGATTTTTATCTCTTCAAAGGAGAAAATGTGCTTCCTTGGCCTGTGAGGTACAATATAGCCCTTGGTTTAGCGTCAGCTTTATTATATCTT
>CATIWM010286777.1:0-18877 GCA_949671775.1 Mallotus repandus
CCTTGTTGATTGAGTACCAAGATCAATAATATCTGCCCTTCTAAAATCATCAAGCGGACATGGGAAAAAGCATAATCGACATATTGGAACCTTCCTCCATCTCTAAAGCTATCTAGGGTTGAATTATTAATGCCCATCACAAAAGTTCTCTATGACCAATCCCATAAGTGATTTCCAATTGGTAGAACTCTTTTTATCCCATCTTTCCTAATGAGGTTTTGACCATCTAATTTCTCCTATAATTCAAGAAGTTCACCAGAATGTATTGACCATCATGAAGCATGAGACGAAAGAGTTAGCTCCAAGAAACAACGTGTGAAGGTTAGAGTTGCCCTATCCACACTACCAACTTTCTTACCAAAGCCAGCGCATTTGTTCTTCTAATAGATTGTATCTAAGCTAAGAAAATGAAAATATCTCCTAAACAAAAAAAAGCTAGCTTTATTTTCCTAAGTACACTTAAGATTGATAAATAAATTACTTAAAAATCTTGAAATCAGAAAATGATCATAGACTCCTGTGTCAACTATCCATTTCTAGGTTTGCTATAGCTAAAAGTACATGAATGAAGGGTAAAAGTAACATTGGAATAAAAACTTGCCTACACATGATCTGAATTTGCACTTGTTGAGCTTCTCCCATTACCAAAGTTGGAGAATTTCAAAATGATCAAAGCTTGGCTAAGAAAAAGAGTGAGAGGGACAGAATCTACTCCTCGAAGACTTTATGTTGATAAAAAATGCAATTCTTGCTATTTTGTTGTTTTAGTGTTTTAAGTTATTTGCGTTTGGGACTCTATTATCTTTTTCTATTTTTTTCTAAATATGTATATATAACTGTATTAACAATGACTATTAAATGGATATATCAGTCATCAAACTCCTGTAAAGACTGTTAAGAGTATAGAAAGTTACAATTCCCCTTGTTTTGTTGTTGGGATTTTGTATTCACACTTGAGATGGCATGAAATAGAAATTAACATGGTTCAGGGTTGTATAGTTATTAAATTAAAAAGGGGCAATCTTACAAAAATAAGAAACATAGCCATTAGGTGCAAAAGGACAACTGAGCAAGTGTCTAAAACATGGAAATGGAACAATAAATAAAGATATGAGATCAACCAATTAACGTTTTGAAACAACAGGTCTAGTATACTGACCTTTACAATGGCATCAACATCCTCTACATCAGTCAAATTCTTAGAGTCAATGTATTCTACTTCTGAATTACCTATCTTTACACTAGCATTCATAGTTTCATCTCCATTAACAGCCTGCGGAGCACCCTATACACTGGACTGATTAGTCATAACTACCAAAAAGAACTCTTCACTCGATGTGATCAACAGCAAGAGCTAAAACAACTTGACAATCCACAATAAAAAAGATCATCAATAACTAAACTCTAACCCATCAAATTTAAAAGCAAGCTACACAAATTAATTATATGGTCAGCCTTAAAACAATATTATAATTTTTTTTTAAAAGATGGAAACTTTCAACATTAAAGTTTAAGAGAGATAAGAAATAAGTAACCGTAGTATGGCCTTTCAGCACAATCTTATAACTCATAGCATTCCTATACCGATTCTCCTCCTCTTCTTCCACATCCTCCGAATCTGAAACTTGTGAGGGCAGTGGATGTGGTGGTCCGATCATAACACCATCATCATCATCATCACTGTCATAAGTAGAAGTAGCAACAGGTGAAGGACGCGGCGGTCCAATCTTAACACTGTCATGATCATCATCAGCAGTGAACTAGAGGAAGGTAGAATCAGACCAACATTAATAGCAACACTATTACCATCACATCTCAAAAGCATCATATCCGCTGGTGAGACTATAAGCTTTCATTTAGACATTTTATCAAACATTTGGTATGCAATACAAAGGCTATAAACTAATTATAAGAAAATTTTATAAACACTAACATAAGGCATATAGATGATGAAAACAATTCATTACCATAACCAATTGGTTGACCGTTCAATTGAAACCATACAAAGCAATGCTTTTTGAAGGTTGTTCCCTCGTGGTTAAGAGGTTATAGACTCTCGATGCTTGGAGAAAGAATTTGTATTAGAGATAAATACACTTGGGAGCTTAAGACATCGGAATTTGATTCCCCTGCTGGGATTTTGCACATCTAAGAAAAAGAGACTTTTGATCTACAAACACATGGAGAATGGGAACAGAGAAGAATAGCTGAAAAGAAAATTGATCAAGCTTTTAGGCTCCCAGAGAAAAATGAAATTGAGAATTGAGAAAACAAAATGAAAAGAAAAAGACAGGAAGCGAGAGAGACAGTAAAAATGAAGAGGCTTCCATTTTTTCCTTCATTTATAAATATAGATAGAGCGTTATTAAATGAAGAGGCTCGGAGTTGTGAAGAATTTCAAGTTTACAGGGGAGTGTTAGTTATTAAACTTGAAATTAGTATATCTATATTTAACATATGTTAAGTTTAAAATAACTATTATTGTTTATAACTAATATTGTTGAAAGTTTGCGGAAGACATTTATTTAACTATGTTAAGCTACTAATATTTTTAGCATGTAACTATAGTATAAATACCCTATGAATGTTAAATTGTACTCAAGCAAAAAAAAAATTTCAGACAATAAAACATATATATAAATCTCTCTTCTCTTCTTTTGAGTGTGTGTAAACTTTGTGGGTGCCCATCTGCTTCCAACAGAGGTTCCCTTGGGTGGGTGCAGGAGAGGCTAGACAGATGCATGGCGGATCATCGTTGGATGCATTTGTTCCCTTCAGTGGAGGTTAGGATACTAGATACAACCACATCAGATCATTTTCCGTTGTTATTGACTCTTAAATCAGTATTTGCAGACAGTCACCAGACTTCCTTTTGATTTGAAAACATGTGGTTGAAGGACACACAGTTTCATGAAGTGGTTAAGAACTGTTGGGAGAGGATGGGTAACTGTGCTCTTAAGGATAAGCTTCAATCTTGCACTGTCGAGCTTATGGGTTGGGTTAAAAGGAGAGGTTTTGATTTTAATAAGGCTAAGAATTCTGCCTTAGCTAAAATTAAATCTCTTTAGAATCGAATAGATGCTATAGGGGTTAAAAGTTTTTTGAAGCTCAGTCAGAATATCATTCGGCGTTGTTTCAGCAAGAATTGTTTTGGAAACAAAGAGCTAAGCAGAACTGGCTGAAGGAGGGTGACGGGAATACTCGATTTTTTCACTTGTTTACTTCAGGAAGAAGAAAGAAAAATGTTGTTCTTCATCTTCGTGATGGGAGTGGATCATGGTGTGAGGATCAGGACAAGCTATGGCGTTTGACTACTTTCAAGAGCTCTTCTCTGCAGGTTCTGTAGAGATTGCGCCAGTGGTGGACTGTATTAATCTGGTTCTGACAGAGGCAGACAATGTTGACTTACTCTGTCCTCTTTCAGGTGATGAGGTTAAAGCGGCTCTATTTAGTATGCATCCGGATAAGTCACCTGGAGTTGATGGATTTAATCCGACGTTTTTTCAAAATTTATGGTCAGTTCTTGGTCAGGATGTTTTCCAATTCTGTCAGAATTTTTGGGACTTCGGTAAACTGTCTAATGGAGTTAATCAGACTCAGATCATTCTCATCCCAAAGAAAAAGGAGCCTGAAAGTATGGCTGATCTACGACCAATCTCTTTATGTGCAGTTCTTTATAAAATTCTTGTGAAGGTTCTTTCTAATAGATTGAATGGTCTTTTGCCTAGATTAATCTCTCCGAATCAGAGTGCATTCATTGAAGGGTGCTCCATCACTGACAATAGTATCATGGCATTCGAAATTAATCAGTTCATGAAGGGTAAGAGACCAAGAAAGGATGGAGTGGTGGGTCTAAAATTGGATATGTCAAAAGCTTATGACAGAATAGAGTGGGGTTTTCTTAAAGCCGTGTTGGGTAAATTTTGTTTTGCTGATCGATTTATTTATTTTAGTATGGAATGTGTTTCAACGGTGGAGTATAATGTGCTTTTTAATGGCAAAGCTTCCCATTCCCTTACTCCTAAGAGGGGATTGAGACAAGGAGACCCTTTGTCTCCGTATTTGTTTGTCATGTGTGTTGAGGGTTTTAGTGCTTTGCTTAGAAAGAAAGAGATGAGTGGTCAGATTTCGGGGTGTCGGATTGCTCAGAGAGCTCCTGCTATTTCACATTTGCTCTTTGCTGATGATTGTTATGTTTTTTTCAAATCTACGGAGCAACATGGCTTAGTGGTGAAGCAGCATTTGGATATTTATGGTTGTGCATCAGATCAATTAGTTAATTATCAGAAGTCATCTTTGATGTTTAGTGCAATGTTTCGCAGGCTACCCGTTTGTGTATTTCACGAATTCTGGGTGTTCAAGAGTGCAGCTCTTCTAGGTTTTATTTGGGCTTACCATCAAAAATTGGTCAGAATAAATATGAGGTGATGAGTTATATTAAGGATAAGGTTTGGCAGCGATTGAATTCTTGGAAAATTAAAACTCTATCCAGAGCTGGTAAGGAGGTTTTACTTAAAACGGTAATTCAATCTATCCCCAACTATCTGATGAATGTGTTTTTTATGCCGTTGGAGTTGTGTGAAGAGCTTGAGCGTATGATGAACAGCTTCTGGTGGGGTTCGTATTCTAATAATAATTCGAGAGGTATTCGTTGGAAGAGTTGGAAGGCTTTATGTATCCCTAAGATATTTGGAGGTTTGGGGTTTAGGAGGGTGAGAGATTTTAATTTGTCCATGTTAGCTAAACAAACATAGAGATTAGTCTCTCAACCAGATTCTATGGTTGCTACAGTTTTGAAAGCCAGGTACTTTCCCTCTTGTTCATTTTTTGAGGCTGCAATAGGTAACAATCCTAGTTATATATGGAGGGGCATTTTAATGGCCAGACATGTCTTATTGCGTGGAATGAGAAGAAAAGTGGGTGATGGTCGGAATACCTCAATCTGGAACTGATAATGGTTTCATCAGTACTCCTGTTGTTCAGGATTTAAGTGATGCTACAGTTGATTGTGTAATGGAAGTTGGACGTCGTACTTGGGATAGAGATCTGGTCGTTGATTTGTTCGGGAATGATGTGGCTTCGTTGATTTTAAACATTCCTTTGGGTGGTGGGAATAGTCAGGATAGCTGGTTTTGGAGATTCTCTACTGATGGTAGATTTTCAGTTAAGTCTTGTTATGCTTGGATGAATGGGCATTGTTTGGAGGAGTCCCACCCTTGCTGGAATATTATTTGGAAGCTAAGAGTTCCTTCTAAGATCCAGAATTTCTTATGGCGGGCAGCATCTAGATGTTTACCAACAAAAGTCTTGCTTAGAGAAAGACATGTTCCAGTTGATTTGTTATGTCCACTATGTGATAAGGAAGTGGAAAGATTGCTCATATTTTGTTTGAATGCAGTTTCGCTAAGTATTGTTGGGCTCTTTGCAATTTTCCGATCAGTTGTGGAGAGCAAACTAATTTTCTTGATGTGTTGTCACTGTTTTTCTTGAGGTTGAATCAGAAGAATCGTGAACTTTGTGCTTCTATCTGTTGGGCTCTTTGGTCAAATCGGAATTCAGTGGTTTAGAGGAAGGTTAGACGTTCTCCTCGCCAATTGGTGAATTGGGCAGGTACGTATCTTTATAAGTGGCGTGCTGCTCGGTGTATGGTCGGGCATAATGAGGCAGGTAGTTTGTATGATGATGGTGCAGTGGTTTGGCAAGCTCCTCAAGATGGTCTGGTTAAACTAAATATTGATGCAGCTGTCTCATCAGGGGTTCTATGACTGGTTTGGGTTGTATTCTTAGGGATAGCAGAGGTGCGTTTTTACTTGCAAGAGTCAATTCTTATTGGTGTTGTTATCTCCCTAAAGAAGCAGAAGCTCATTCGTTTCGTGAAGCTTTAACCTGGTTGCGCGACAAAGGAGTTGATAATGTTGTAGTGGAATCGGATTCACTTCAGGTGGTTAATGCCATTCGGCAAGGAGGAGATTTATCTCCCTTTGGTCTGTTGATTCATGATTGTAGGAGTCTTATTAAGCATTTTAGTAATTTGCAAATTTTGTTTGTCAGGCGATCAGCTAATGCGGCTGCACATGTTTGTGCAAAAGCGGCATTATCTTGTTCTGGTCCCATGGATTGGTGCTCTGCTCCGGATTTGCTCTCTTCTGTTTTGTTATCTGATTTGCAGTAATGAAACTTTCTTCATTTCAAAAAAAAAAAAAATTTATTAGAGCTGAAAGTTTGGACTTACAAATGAAGTTTTTTTTTTTCCCTAAATACAGTAGTTTATTATTACTAAAGTGGAGGCATAATTATAGCAAATCCCAAAAAGGAACTATAAAGCGTCAGGATACAACCTAAAAAACAGCAAAAACCATTAACAACTACTACAAGCTACATTACTTAGCCATGCTGCAGAGTCACTATGCACAGCTAAATAAAACCTTGCCATGCACCTAAAAGACAAACTCAAAGATTACACCATACTAAACTGAAACTACTTGCACATATTTCATTAATCCAGCTAGAAACAGATCAAGTCTAGCTCCTGAACTTGGACTCATCAATGGCAACACCCTCTTTCTCGGCTCGCTCTCCACCTGACTCCTCAGTGGTGCTTAACCCGCCCTTACGGCCCATCTCCTTGTACCCCTCCGCCCCTAGTTGCTCCTTCCTTGTCTGCCCTCCTCGGCTCCTCCCTATATATCCCAAAACAAACACAACCCATCAACATATATCCAACAAATAACAATACTGCAGTTGTCAGATTTGTTACATATCAAAATCGTCAAGCTAAAGACATAGCGATGCTTTTTTTTTTTTTTTTCATTACCTTCAGCAAGGTGTTCTTGTGCTTCAAGGCTCTTGCCACCCGTGCCACCAGGGACAACAGTCTCGCCCTGCTTCGCCCTGGTATCAAGGTCTTCCCTTGAAAGCTGCTGCTGCTGCTTAGAAGCCATTTTTCTTTCCTTCTCCTCTTTCACTTAAAGCTGTGTCGTACTGATAGATAGGTACGCGAGATGTATGCTTCAGTAGCGTGAAAATGGAGTTCAAGTCATGGTGAATTTATAGAGGAACGAGGAAGGATCCAGGACATTTAGAGCTGTGACACGTGGTGGATGATGCGGCAAAATGGGAAGGTCTTGGTTTTACACGTAAGTGATTCAGTTGACAAGAGAATGACACGTGTTTTTATCTATGATGATGAGAAATGAGGTCCTGGATAAACGACGCGTTCCACTGCCCTTTAACAGGATTGCAAGTGTCGTTTCGTTCGTCCCACGGATTTATTAAACTTTTTACACTTCCTGTTGTAATTTTACTTTTATTTTATTTTAATACTCTCTCTATTTCTAAATAATTATCGTTTAAAATTTTTTTACATAGATTTAAAAAATGTATTTAATATATATATAAAATATTATATTGTCCTTATAATAATTATTAATTTTATAAAGTTTCAAAATAAATAGAATATTAAATAAAATAAAATAAAATAAATAGTTAATATGCATTAGTAATTTAAAACGACAATTATTTAAAAATAAAATTAGACTTCTAAAATGACAATTATTTAGAAACAGAGTGAGTAGTAGACTATTTGTGAACCTGGCTATAAATAATATATATAATTAATTAAATAATTATAATAAATTAGAATTATAATTTAATTAAACATAAAAATAAAATATTATTCTTTATAAAATATATAATTTTTTAATATGTATAATAATAATAATTAAATAAATAAAATAAAAGAAAAATAGATTATAATTAAAAAATAGATATTTTAATTAGAACACAAGACATAATTTTTGATAGAAGAAGAGTAATGTTTTAAATTTAATTGAATTAGAGTAATTTACATAAATAGAATATGTGTATTTTAAATATCATTAGTTTAGAAAAAATAAAACTCTCTCGATTCATAATTTTTCCAAAAATTGAATATTTCATGAATTGAAGGAAATGATTTTTATTCAAATACTATAAATATTATACGTATTGCTATCAATTTACTTAGAGATGCATTTCGTAATTTCTGCATTAGAAGTGCATATCTCAAGGCAAAAAATGGGTGGAGAAAACATGTAGCTAGCCAACCATTATTGAAATTAATTTGTTATTATGGTGATTGTGCAAGAAAGGAGCCAATTATAATATAATGATAACTAGAGATTCGCTTCATTATGTTAACATGGAAGGTATCATATAATAATATTCAGTTTATCAAATGTGAACATTGAACTAGTTAATTATTTATATTATTTAAGTTATATGATATATGAAAGTTAAAAAGAAAAGAGCATCGAATCCCATGATATCTAAAATGAAGTTTAGGTGTTTATTATGTACAAAATGAGTGAATAGATCAAATATATATTTTTCAGAATAAATAAATATTTTAAGAGCAAATGTCTTCTAAGTTGTTTTTTTTTTTTTATCAAAGTTTTGTAATTTTTTTTAAATGGGATTCAAAGCAATTAAGACAAAGTAATTATTCAAAAATTTTCAGTCCAAAAAAATTATTCAAAAATTTGTATATTGGAGATACAAGTTGATGGAAAAATTTGTTAATATATAATGTGATGAGATCAGCCGATTAAGACCCAATCAAAATTCTCTTTATCAGTCACAAAATAATTTGAAATGATACAACTAAATATAAAGAGCTCTCTCTAATATTAATCATAATTTTTTTTTTTGAAATATACAAAACACACAATCCCACTGAATTAGGGACATGATACATTACTTTATAAAATTATAATAACTTTATAAAGTCATACTAATTCATATGACTCAAAAGCACACTTCAAAATTGATGTGGAAATCTCAAGAACTAACCGCATTCCCCAATTCAATAATAGTTAGTAAGATTTCCAATTTCTTTTCATTTCAAATAGAAAGATGGACTCTCAAATTAGAACTTGTTAACCATATAAAAGAGAGATAGAGAGAGAAGAGAGAGAGTCCATGATCCCGGCAAGCCAATTCAGCATTAAAAAGAGCTGTAGAAGCCTAAATCTTAGCCTTAATGGGCATCAGCCAAGGGCTTCCCCTTAATGGGCATCACCTGGCGTAACCTTGACATATTCCTAATTGTATTAATATATAGAGTCTATCAAAAACACAGTAAGTTATTTTTATTTTATGTAAAATTTGAAGCAATTATTTTTATTTATATCAAATGTAAAATATTATGAGTTTTGTGAAGGAAGAAAAAAAAGGATCTAACCAGTAAATATGCTCCAATTATGGAGTCAAATATAAATAAAATGCCTCCAAGTATTCCGAATATAAGACTCAACACTATCAGCCATATAATATGTACAAGTGCATTATAAAATTAACATATAAACAAATGAATTTTAATATATATATATATATGAATTTTAATCAGTACCAATATTTAAATAACTAATTATATAAATTAATTAAGTAAAACACTGCCTAAAAACAAATATCGGGCAACTAATAATATTCAATAATATATATATATGTGTTCGTGATACATATACGAATTCAAACTTAGAGGCCAAGTATGGAACAAAAACTTGTGGTTCTAAAATAGAAGATTTTGGTCAGTAAAGATTAAGGGATTCATATTTTGACTAATGAAAGATTATTTTTTTAGAAAAAATCACAACGTATATACACAAATCTTGAGTCTTAATGGATGGAGGCAGATCGATCAATGAAGGCAGAAGCCATCAAAACACAGACTTTTTTTTTACCAAGTCATGACTTAGAATGGACACCAAGTACTACTTGCTAAATAGGTCTTTGTTCTGGTCTGCTGGGCTCTTCTTTGTGTTTTTTTCCTCTCATGATGATGAGATTTGATTTTTTATAAATATATGGTCTTTAATACATCAGCATCCGTGGAAATTAAGTATTTTTTAATCATTTAATATTTCAAATTATTAAAAATAAAATTTATCAACAGATATTTAGAATTTATTAAATTTTAACTAATCTAATATAATTTAGACAAGATTAAAAAAATAATAAAAATCTCTTAATAACTAATTTCTTTTCCGTCTAATAACTAATTTAACATAATCCAAATCTAAACAATATAAGACTATAAAAATAATAAAAATATTCTAATAACTAATTTAACGTAACTATATATATTATAATTCATATATCTAAAATGTAATTTAAATGAAAATAGTTTTATATCGACTGATTTCAACTATTGTAGATAATTATCAGCATTTGAGTTGGGATTGATTTGTTGTTTTGGTCATATGCATAGGTAGCATACGACTTAGCTTAGTCCGAGCATGCATGCATGCATAAATGTGCACATCGAATTTGATTTTGTTTTTGAGATGACAATTATAATTCAGCTAAATTGGAATATAACTTTTCATTTTTTGGCAACTACTGAAGATAAAAATTATTCTATTTTACCGAATCAAATTGAGAATGTTTCTATATATGGAACTATTCAAGGTGCAATCACATACATAAACCAATATGATTAATCTAGAATCTAATTTGAACATCATACTTAAAAGTTATAGTACACCCTAGTTTACTTGTTAGGAGCACAATAATTAGGGAAAATCATCCGTTCTATCATGAACTTTAAGTTAATTATCAATGTAATCCTATTCTGACAGTTATATTAGTTTGTTCCTTCAACTTTATGAATTGTGTCAATTCTATCCAATTTTATGCGAAAGACCTAATTATAATTTTAAAAAATCACTTTTAGATCCTTATAAAATAAATTTGATACTTATTAAATTTTTTATCCTCTTTTTCCTATAAAAAATAAAATAAAATGTAAGAAGGTGTTTTTAAATTCTAATTTTGTTACACTTGACATAAATTTAAAAATTAATTTTTAAATATTTTCATAAATTTTTAACTTTTTACTTAATCCTTAAATTTTACTTCTCAACTTTCAACCTCATTATTTAGAAATTTTTCTAATTGAGGTCAAACCAAAAAAGTATTAGATACAAAAAAAAAAGAGAATTTTGAGAAAATAAAAATATTAGTCTATAATATAAAAATACTTAGTTTTTCTGAAAAATATGAAAAAGTTAAAAATTAAAATTTTATTATTATTTATAGTAATAGCTAAAAGTGCTTATTTTATTTATTTTTATTTTTTTAATATTAGTCTATATAATAAATTGATTCACAAATTATGACTTTTTTTTCTTATTATTTCTATTTGATACATAAAAAGTTAAAATTTTATGTAAAAAATTTTAAAATTTATTTGAAAAAATGTTAAAATTAAAATTTGAAAATAATTTTTAAATTTTATTTTACTTAAAAATGAATTGATACAATTTATAAAATTGAAGGAGTAAATTGAAATGACTTTAAAAGGTAAAAAAATGAATGGAGAAAGCATGTACAAGCTAACATTATTCAAATGGCTCTAGCCAACCATTATTGAAAAGTATTTATTATTACACTGTGGTGAATGGGCAAGAAAGAAGCCAATTACAATATAATGATAAACTAGAGATTTGCTTCACTATGGTATGATGGAATGTGTCATATAATAATATTCAGTTTGTCAAATGTGAACATTGAACTAGTTAATAATTGTAACAACCCACATCTCTCTCTTTCTTCTTTCTCTCAATTTGGTTTTTTTTATAAGTGGTATTTTGGGTGATTTTGATCATTTTTGGCCAAAAACTACCCATTCTTCTTCTCTTTTCTTTCTTTTTAGCTTGTTTTGTACTTTAATAATATCAATTGGAGTTATAATCTTTAATCTTAGCATATTTTCTTAGTCTTTTTCTATTAGATCTTCATATCTAGTTTGAAGTTATAATTTTTTTGTGATTTTGTAGTTGCATTTGTCCAAGGAAGCATCAAATTGGGAGATCTTGACTATATGAAGGAGGGACACTGAAAAAAATTGTCAGATTCAACTGGCTCCTTTGTCACATCATAAAATTGAGAACTATACATGTCGACCATTAAGAATTTTTTTAGTATTTTACAACTTAGATTCATATCATTTTTATGTTTAGATTCATATCATTTTTGTATTTTTCTAAAATATTTTTAGATAAATGATATGTTTCTTTATATGTTTCCAAAATGATGTATTGTATTTGTTGTTCACTATATGTAACTCCTTCTCATATGAATGAAAATTCATCTACGATGCTTCAAAAAAACTAGTTAGTTATTTATATTATTTAGTTATATGATATATAAAAGTTTTCTCTTTTCTTTTTTTAAAAAAGAGCATGGAATCCCATGATATCTAAAATGAAGTTTTAGTCTCTGTTATGTACCGAATGAGTGAATAGATCAAATATATATTTTTCAGAATAAATAAATATTTTAAGAATATAAAATGACTTGTTATTCTTAATATGTTAGTTAACATTACTACTCGAGTATGATTGGATAAAAATTTTAAAAAAATTATTTTTCTGATATATAAGATTGAAAATATGATTGGATAAAAATTTTAAAAAATATATTTTTCTGGTATATAAGATTGAAAATATTTATCATTAATTTATAAAATACTTGTAAACTCTAAATTAAATAAAAGTAGATTTAAATACATGAAATATTTTTTTGTATTTAATATTTTTGACATCCAGTAGTCATAATTAGAGTTCAAACTATTGCAAAATTTGAGCGGGAGCTCGATGGACTTATAAAAGGGACAAAATCCTTCCACCTTTTTTTATATATAAAATTGAAACTTGAGATATTATTTAATGAAATTCAAATTTTTTTCCATATGAACTAATGAATGTCAATGTTATAAACTTTACTTGTAATGTTATTATTATTATTATTATTCTGTTTATTGTAAGAGAGGTCACATGGAAAATCGATTTTGTGTTAACTCTAAACAGGTAGATATTGTTTTATTTATTTGGTTTCGAAGAAAAAAATGATTTGACTATTTTGTTGACATTACTAAATTTCTTATGTTGTTTTTAGTGGTTTTTTTTGGAGTTTTTGATGGACATGGAGGAGCAAATGCTGCAGAATTTGTGTCTAAAAACTTAGAGAAGAATGTTGCGAGTGAAATGTTGAAGAGATGTGAAGGTGATGGGATTGAAATGGCTATTTGATTACGGATAAAGAAATTTTGAATCAAAGTGTTAATGATGACCGTAGTGGCGGTGGTGCTTGCCGTGTTGCTGCTATGATTCATGAAGGTGATATTGTGCTTTCTAATGCTAGTGATTGTAGAGCTGTTATGAGTAGAGGAGGAGTTGCTATGGCACTTACTTTTGATCATCAACCTTCGAGGGTTGATGAAAGAAATAGAATTTAATCCTTGGTAAGGATAAATTTTATAATTCTGCTACAGAAGGATGGAGATTGGAGATGAAGTTGCATTTGATACCGATCCTTATCATTAGAGTTTATTGTTGGCATATGCCCATCGTCTTAATTGTAATACTGTAATATGCCTTCAATTAATTATATATAATCTAAAACTAGAGGCAGACTGAGCCTTGTATTCTATTTTTCGGAATATTCATATCACCTTACTACTAATTTTGTTGTTAGAGAGCTATATTTAGCTTTATAGCCATGCTGCATAACTCTGCATTTTGCTGGCCTACATGTAAATGTTGTTTAGCTTTGTACATCAACTAGTTTGATAAAGGTTAAATGAAAATCTGGACTCTTCATCTCTACATTATAAATTCATTATTAGACTAATGATTTGGTATTGGTTTATTGCACTATAGCATTAAACTTGATTCATTGAACAAGTTAGTTAGATTTTTCTAAGCATGTTAATTGCTGGTGTTGATGCTAGAAGTGTTGTTTGTTCTGATTGATTTGAGGACGAATTTGCATAACCGCAAGTTGAGCAAGATATATATTGATCAATAAACCATGTCCAAAAGTTAGCGCAAGACCAACGAATTTTAATTCATGGGTACTATAGTCATCTTCAAAAAACTAATTCAAATTGACTTAAATTTCTTTTTCTTTTTTCTTTTAGCTCTAATGGTCTATAATTAATATGCTTTGAATTCTGAAAGGCAAAAATAGTTGCAAGTGGGATTAACACAACTTCGAATTCTAGAAGTGTGATAATATGGGTCTTTCAGCAAGTAAGCATGCACTATTTTATTTTATTTTATTTTATTTGAGGAAGTAGGCATGCACTACTTTGTTCTACTTGCAAATTGAAGTTGACCCTTTTTATACGTGTAATTTTTTGGGGATGATATTTATTAAAATGGCTTTGTAAAGACACCAGTGTTTGTTTTTCAGGAAAAAAAAAACACTTTTTAACTTTTTTTCAACTAAAATACCTTCAATTTCCATTAATTATAAAAAATGTACCTTTTAATTACATGATTGTCCCTTTTATTTACATGGGTGCCCCTTCTTCCTTTTGTTTTTTTTAACTAAATGAAGTGCTTCATCAGCAAACAAAATGTGCTTGGTTCATTTCTCCGAGCTCAAATCGGTTCATTTCTCCGAGCCCAAATTTGAGCTCGGCTAACAATGGATAACAAAATGAGATTTGCCACTCATTGAAGTACTTGGTTATCGATATGCTAGGTTGAACATCGGACATCAATGTGATCAATTCAGCCTTCATGATGCTTGGTCTGAATGCGCGAAGAGAGAGTAACACTGTCTGAAATGATGTTCAACCATCATAATCTGAAGAACTCATAAAGGGTAAAAGACAAACGAATTATCAAGCTCCGCTTAACTGAAATGAATAATGTACTATGGTGCACATAATAATAATAATAATAATAATAATAATAATAATAATAATAATAATAAATATAATACTTAGTAGTAGTATGGATTTTAGAGAGTAAAAAAAAAAAAAATTGATTCAAAATCATGAACCGACGGTTTGAAACCGGAACCACCAGTTCACGGTTTAAAATTGTTGAACCAGTCCAGAACCGTCCTTCCCCCGGTTCTGAGTTTGATTGGTTCTGGGTTTGACCTGTTCCGAACCGGTTTTTACCAGGCCAGTGGCTACACCTAGCTTTTTTCTTAATCCTATCATTAGTGAAGTTCTTCATATAGAGCTGGATTCCTTCGAAGAATAAAGCTATCCATAAGTACCCAAAGTCAAATGCACTCAAATATGCAAACACCCATTACTAACGAAGAAGGAGAAACAACTAAACTGCTCAACAGGGTGGACAATTAGTAGCAGGAAGAACAAAGACAAGGCGAGGAATGTGAACACAAGAACGTCTTCTTGGTTAGAAACTTATAAAGGAGCCCACTAATCATCAGAAATGTCACATTTCTCACTATTATTACGACTTGGCCATAATTTCTCTGAAAAGTACTTGAATCTCTAAATGTTTTGTCGTAAAAGCTAACGATCAAGTGAACATATGATAGGATCACTTACTGCAAAATCGACATCTGCGAAACTCACTAAAGCATCTTTGCATTTTTCTATGGCATTCATGTAACACAGAGTAAATCCACCAGCAAGCAAAAATATGAAGGAAAAAAAGTTAAAACTATGAGCCATTCTGACATACTGAAAGAGCCAATTGACCACATTTTATGGCAAAATGGAATATACAAAATTCCTAAAATTTCATCCCTCAAGGTAATCAAGAAGCTCGTTGATATTGGGGGATAACAGCCGACATAGTTAAGCAAATGCCAAGAGAAAATTGGGTGAAAAATTTTAAAATCAAATAATGATGTGACTCAGCCTTTCCGCTGTCTCGTGTAAAAATTACATGGGAAATTTGAATGAAATTGGTATATATTTATAGCGATTCATGTCCACCAATAAAATAATAGTGTCTTTTTAGCCATTCGATTGCATGTCAATAAATGACAGTGATAGCGATCCGTGAGATTTTAATCCCCACCATCTGATTCCTCTCTCAAATTGTTCCTATCCCTTGGATTTTTCATTGATCCTTGTGCCAGGTAAATTTTAGCCAATTTAAAAATTGCCATTATGATCCGTTTGATTGTGTGATAATGAACAGCAGCGATAGCGATCCGCGTGATATTAAACTTCATCATCATATATTTTTTAAACTTTCGGACCAATTTTGGCCAGGAACCAGCCCTTGGCTAAGGCTACATCCAAATCTTTTCTTAATCCTATCATTAGTGAAGTTGTTCACGTAGAGCAAGATTCCTTCAAAGAATGAAGCTATCCAGAAGTACCCAAAGTCGAATGCACCCAAATATGCAAACACCCATTACCAACGAAAAAGGAGAAACAACCAAACTGCTCAGTCGAGCAAACAAATAGTAGTAGAAAGAATAAAGACATGGCGAGGAATGTGAACATGAGAACACTGACAAGCGCCTTCTTGGTTAGAAGCTTATACAGGAACCCGCTAATCGCCAGAAATGTCACATTTCTCACTATTATTCTGAGTAGGCCATAATTTCTCCGAAAAGTACTCGAATCTCTGAATGCTTTACAATAAAAGCGAACGATCAAGTGAATATATGATAGGACACTAACTGCAAAGCCAACATATGTAAAAATTACCGTTACACAGCAAATCCACTTGCAAGCAAGAACATAAAGGACAAAAAGTTAAAAATATAAGCCATTCTAACATGCTGAAAGAGCCAGTCAACCACCTTTAGCAGCAAAATGGAATATACAAAATTCTGAAATTCTATCCTCAAGGTAATCAAGTAGCTCATTGATATTTGGGTGGATAACAGCCAGCATGGTTAAGCAAATGGCAAGAAAAAATTGGGTAAAAAATTTTAAAATCAAATAATAATGTGACTCAACCTTTTCACTATCTCGTGCAAAAATTATGCTAGAAATTTAAACCAAATTGGTATATATTTATAGCAATTCATGTCCACCAATAAAAAAATAGTGTCTTTTTCAGCCGTTTAATTGCATGTCAATAAACGGCAGTGATAACGATCTTTGTGATTTTAATCCCCACCGTTCGATTCCTCTCCCAAATTGTTCCTGTCCTTTGGATTTTTCATTGATTTGTGTGCCAAGTAAATTTTAGCCAATTTAAAAACTACCATTATGATCCATTTGATTGTATGATAATGAACGACAGCGATAGCGATTGGCGTAATTCTAAACTTCATTGTCATATCTTCTCTAAACTTTCGAACATGTTTTGACCGAGTCGGTTCCGGGCCCAAACCAACACTTGGCCAAGGGTACTCCTAACTCTTTTCTCAATCCTATCATTAGTGAAGCTATTTACAAAGAGTAGGATTCCTTCGAAGAATAAAGCTATCTAGAAGTAACCAAAGTCCAATGCACCTAAATATGCGAACAACCATTACCAACGAAAAGGGAGAAACAACTGAACTGCTCAACCGGGCAGATAACTAGTAGCAGGAAGAATATAGATATAGCGAGGAATGTGAACACGAGAATATTGACAAGCATCTTCTTAGAAACTTATACAGGAACCTGCTAATCACCAAATGTCATATTTGTCACTCTTATTCCGAGTGGGCCATAATCTCTTCGCAAAGTACTCAAATCTCTAAATGATTTATGGCAAAAGCGAATGATTAGGTGAACACTTACTACAAAACCAACAAATGCGGAAATTACCAAAGCGTCTTTACGTTTAGCTATGGCAACCGTGTAACACAGAGCAAACCCACTGGCAAGTAAGAACATGAAGGATAGAAAGCTGAAAATATGAGCCATTCTGATATGCTGAAAGAGCCAGTCGGCCACCTTTCGTGGCAAAATGGAATATACAAAATTCCTGAAATTTTGTCCCTTAAGGTAATCCAGTAGCTCGTTAATATTCGAGTGGATAACAACCGGCATGGTTTAGCAAATGGTAAGAGAAAATTGGGTGAAAAATTTTGAAATCAAATAATGATGTGACTCAAGCTTTCCGTTGTCTCATGTAAAAATTGTGCGAGAAATTTGAATGAAATTGTAGATATTTATAACAATTCATGTTCACTAATAAAAAAAACAATGTCTTTTTCAGTGGTTCGATTCATGTCAATTAACGACAGTGATAGCAATCCATGTGACTTTAATCCCCACCGTTCGATTACTCTCTCAAATTGTTCCTATCCCTTGGATTTTTCATTGATCTGTGTGCCAGGTAAATTTTAGCCAGTTTAAAAACTACCATTATGACCCATTCGATTGTGTGATAGTGAACTACAGTGATAGCGATCCGCATGATTCTAAACTTCACCATCAGATCTTCTCTAAACTTTCGAGCCGGTTCTGGACCCGAATCGACCCTTGGCCAAGGTTACTCCTAGCTCTTTTCTTAATCCTATAATTAGTGAAGAAACAATCGACCCTTAGTCAAGGTTACTCCCAGCTCTTTTCTTAATCCTATAATTAGTGAAGTTGTTCACGTAGAGCATGATTCCTTCAAAGAATAAAGCTATCTAGAAGTACCAAAGTCAAATGCACCTAAATATGCGAACACCCATTACCAACGAAGAAGGAGAAACAATCGAACTGCTCAGCCGGGCGGACAACTAGTAACAAGAAGAACAAAGACATGGCTAGGAATGTGAATAAGAGAACACTGACAAGCACCTTCTTGGTTAGAAATTTATACAGGAACCTGCTAATCGCCAAAAATGTCATATTTTTCACTGTTATTCCGAGTGGACCATAATTTCTCCGAAAAGTACTCGAATATTTGAATGTTTTGTAGCAAAAGCGAACTATCAGGTGAACATATGATTGGACAATTACTGCAAAACCAATATATGCGAAAATTAGACTTTGAGTTCTCTTGAAAGTCTAACTAATACACACTTAAAACAAAACATTATTAGCACTTCAAAATTGTGTTGTTAAAATTAAAATAATATTAGATTAAATCTCAATATATATATATATATATATATATATATATATATATATAGAAGATTATAATTAATTTAATAATAGTAATAATAATAATAATAATAA
>CATIWM010286798.1:0-10145 GCA_949671775.1 Mallotus repandus
TGCTCCACCATCATCTATTTAATTCAACATTTTACATAAAAATCATTATTTTAAAAGGAAAGCCAAGCACATTACTAAAAAAAATATAAACATAAAAATAATTAAATTCTAATAAAAATAAACACCATAAACATAAAGAACACGCATTAAACCAACCTAAAAAAATACTACACCTAACATATAATCACTTGGTAAAATAAGTATCATCATCAACATCTATAATGTTCGAACTCAACATCAATCATTATTCTGGCCAAACAGTTGTTATCAACAGAGTTATCAAATTCAAAGTTGAGCAATATTGAAATATCCAAAAAAAGTCTCAGGTCACTTCTAATGCACCGAGACTGACCACATGGTCATAGGCACTCAGGCCTCATTTCATAACACCGAAATTGACCTCATGGTCACAGGCACTAGGGCTTCATTTCATAACACCGAGATTGACCTCATGGTCATAGGCACTCGAGACTCATTTCATAATACCGAGATTGACCTTATGGTCACAGGCATTCGGGCCTCATTTCATAACACAGAGATTGACCTCATGGTCACAAGCACTGGGGCCTCATTTCATAACACCGAGATTGACCTCTTGGTCACAGGCAATCGAGCCTCACTTTTATAGCACTGAGCATCTAAGCCTCAAGCACTGAAAACTCCAGTGATGACTGGTCCCATCAGATCATTTCTATAATGGGTTAATCCCTCGGATCGTTTCTTAACACCGGACATCTATAAGTCTAGCTGGTATTTTCACATCCTTCTACTAAAAAATGATAGAATTTTGAGTCTCGTTAACGAGCATTCTTCGGCATTAGTGACTAAGACTGGCCACCTCAGCTCACCCATCAGCGTCAGATACCATCATCAGCACTTCTAATAATCGAGCAACCATCAATGCATCCCGGACATTCAGAGCACTCAGACATAAATATATGAACAGAGTTTTGGGGGGGACTCTTAATACCCCTAAAGTATATTTCTATTCAACTAATAACTTATATTCCTAATTAAAAGTGACTTGCATAACAAAGAAGACAAAATTCAAATAGGAAAATGCATCCCTCATCTGGAAGAGTCTCTCATCAGGAAGACTTCCGGATTAGGTTGAACCACCTCAAGTAAGAACAAATCCTATAAGACTAAGGAATCCTATTCCTAAAAGGTTTGAGTCAATCTCTGACTATATATATATCTCATTGCATCTCATACAGGGGAGAGATCATTCATTTACACATTCTCATACTTTACATCAAGTCATCATGCCATCATTCCATCACCTCATCATACACCCATTCTACTTTATTCTACTTTCCTTGTTTTATTATTATTTTTTCATACAATTACTGACTTAATATTTAGAGTGTTTATAGGGGAAATCCTGCCCCTCACCCGGCTTCCTCATCGATGTAGGTTCCAAAAGCAAAAGATCTAATTCAGAGTTATCATATATATATATATATATCATTTGGTAAGATTTAATTTTTCTTTTATTTTATTTTATTTTCTCGCAAAAGAAACACGTCCATTCTTGAATTTTCTCTTTGTTATATGAGAAAAGAATCTTAATTCTTGATCACATTTGAATGCTATATATATATAACCAGAAACCTAAAAAGACCAAAAGCACAGAACAATGGATGGAAGCATGCCCACTTTCAGTTTCTCACTATTGTTAATTATTCACTACTCGGCAATGGCAGCTAAGTTAAATTTCTTTAAAGATCAACTCCTTTAGATTCGTAAACAAGTTTGTAAGTTAATTTATATACAAACTCATAAATAGACTCATTATGAAGCTCATGTACAAACTTGTATTAACAAGTTCGTTTATTATTGCATAAATAGAATTTAATTTAACTTTTAATATTAAATATTAGTATTACGTACTTATATTTTAAATTATCAAGTAAATATAATATTTAAAAAGTATTGAAGATAATTACAGCTCTTATTTCAAATATTTTTGTTATGTTGTATTTTATCTTATTCTTTTGTATTATCACTTAGTTCATCACTGTACCCTATATATATTGTAATCAGTCCTGTTATTCAATACATTGAAAAACAATTCAATTACAAACTTTGAGTTGGTATCAGAGCTAAACATGGCAACCCAAACCAACTCTTTCGCAACTTCTTCTTCTACCACAAATATGTCTTCTTCGTCTTCTTCAACCCAAACCAACTCATTGCTGCCATCACCTACTGTTCTCTCCCACAACTCCTACCAATATTCAGCAAACTTTTTCTATTAAACTAAATTCCAAGAACTTTATTCCCTAGAAGTTACAATTCTAGCCATTGCTCAATTTTTATAACTTACATGGCATATTGTATGGAACCGAGCCACCTCCACCAAAAACTATAATTAATGCTACTACTTAAGAATAAGAGTTGAATCCCGCCTACATTGTCTGGTTCAACAAAGACCTGATTTTATTTTGATGGCTCCTTTCGTCTATTTCTAAGGAAGTTTATCCTCACTTGATTGGTCTTAACTCAACTTTATCAGTTTGGCAAGCATTGTCTTCTGCATATGGTAAGGTAAACAATGCACAAAGAACCCGACTTTACATTGAACTTCACAATCTTTCAAAAAATAACATGTATGTCTCTGAGTATCTCTTCAAAGCCGAGAATATTCCCGATAGCCTAGCCCTAACTGGACAACCAATCTCTACAGCAAAGTTTAATGACATTGTTTTCCACTATCTCAGTTCTGATTTTAATAGGGTTATTGTAGGTTTGCAATAAAGAATTGATCCACCATCATTCCATAATCTTCATGGACAATTGGTTTCCTATGAATTGTTATTGAAAGCACAACAAACACCAATTCATGTGGCTCATATGGTGCAACGCTCCTCCTCCGCGATGTCATTTGGTTATTTGTCTTCTTTAAATAATGGTTCCAACCGCAGGTCTTAATCCAATTTTAACTGAAACAAACGTTACAACTAAAACAGATCCAATTCGGTTTAGTGCTAAATATACGAATACAACAATCATGTGGCCTTCAACTGTAGGTGAAGGTTTGATACAAATTTTACCTGGTTTGTTGGTTCTATATCGAGATAGTCCTCTTACAAACCTCATCGTTCCATTTTGGCTCCTCAAGCAAATCTTAGTCATATGGATAATCTCTCTACTTTGTTTGTTGATCAGTTTCCTAATACTGGTGATAGTCGTCATGTAACTCCCGACCTTACATCTTTAAGTATCCATGATGATTACCAAGGCAATGACAAACTTGTGGTTGGAGACAGGCAAAGCCTTCCTATTATCCATGTTGGTAAGAGTAATATATCTAATTCTAGTCGTTCTTTTACTTTGAATAATGTTCTTCATGTTCCATCTATAACCAAGTCATTACTTTCTGTCAAAAAATTTTGCAAAGATAATCATTTTTTTTAGTTTGATGATGAATCTTACTTTATGAAGGACAAAACGACCACGCAAATCCAACTTTCAGGGACCAGTGATAATGGATTATACAAGCTACAGTCTTTGAGTCCTTTTTTTCATGTGTATCTCACCAATCTCCAACAATGGCATGCACGATTAGGCCATCATAATTTTCCAACTGTTAAGCAACTCATTCCAAAATTTCAATTACATTGTTCTAGTTTTTCTAATTCTTCAAATAAATGTAAGGGATGTTTTCTAGGAAAACTTCATCCTTTGTCTTTGCCTATGACTCACAATTGAAGTTCTGCCCCCCTTGATTTAATTCATTCTGATGTTTGGAGGCCAACACCTATGCTTTCTTCTTTAGCATAAATACTTTGTTATCTTTATTGATGACTATTCTTTATTTACATGGTTCTATCCTCTTAAAGCTAAAAGTGATGTTTTTACTGTGTTTCAACAATTTCAATCTTTAGTTGAAAGGCAATTTAATACCACTATAAAAAGCTTTTAATTTAGAATAGGGTGGTGAATATCGCTCATTACACAATTTTTTTAAGAAAATTAGTATTCATCATCGCATAACATGTCCACACACTCATGAACAAAATATGACAGTCCAAAGAAAAATAAGACATATTGTGGATATTGGTCTCTCTTTACTTGGTCACTGCAATGTTCCTTTTCGGTATTGGCAATTTGCTTTTGACATATCAGTTTTTCTTACTAATCGCATGCCTACCAAATCCCTCTCCAATGCTATTCTATTTCAATTATTATTCAATCAATAACTGGGTTATTCTTTTTAAAAAATATTTGGAAGTGTTGTCTACCCTTTGCTACGTCCATTAACAATCATAAATTTTCATATCATAGCAAAGAATGTATTTTTCTAGGGTATTCTCCTCACCATCTAGGTTATAGATGTCTAGATCAAGAAATTGGAAAAATATATTTTACACGTCATGTCACCTTTGATGAGTCCAAATTTCCATATAAAAAAATAAATTTGGTTGTTGCTCCATCATGTCCTCCACAAACTCAAACTCCTTGGCTACAATTGTCCTATCCATTATCATCGGTTCCTTCTCCACCAAAATCAGGTAACACTTCTACTTTATCTCCACCTCTTTCTATTACTAATTTTAATTCACCTCAAACACCTCTCTTCTTATCTCAGTATTCCACCTCTCAAACCAAAACACTTATTGTATCTTCACCCAACAATAACCTAACGTACAGCCCCACAAATTCCTCTACCACCCAATCCCAAAAAATTAATGTTTTTAATCCTGAAGGCATTAATTTATTTGTTGATCTTCCCTTGCTCAACAACCTTCCAACCAAACCTATCCTATGGAACTACTTCCTTCTGCCCTAGCAAAATCATCCAAATATGCCAATCTCGCTACTTACTCCACCTCTTTCATTGAAACCAAACCCACTTCTTACTCCAAAGCTATCCTTTTACCACAATGGAGAGATGCTATGCATAATGAAATGTAGACACTCTATAAAACCCATACGTGGGATCTTGTTCTGCCTTAACCTTATGCAAATATTATTGGTAATCGATGGGTCTATAAGATTAAAAGACATGCCAATAGTTCTATTGAGCGATACAAAGCTCGCTTGGTTGCTAAAGGTTACACACAGGAGTATGGTCTTGATTATACGGATACTTTTAGTCCGGTGATTAAACCATTAACAATAAGAACAGTGCTTTCAATTACAATTTCTAGAGGATGGACAATTCATCAATTAGATGTCAGTAATGCTTTCTTGCACGGCGAATTAAAAGAGGAGTTTTTTTATGAAACAACCACAAGGATTTGTTGACAAAAAATTTCCTCATTATGTTTGTCACCGTCGAAAATTCTTACTATATGGGCTAAAGCAAGCCCCAAGATCATGGTTCCAAAAATTGAGCATATCTCTTTTGTCACTTGACTTTCGGGGTTCTAATGTTGATTGTTCATTATTTATTTACCTAACAATTCAGTTTTATGTTTCTTGTTGTTGTATGATATCATCCTTACAGGCAATGATAACACATTTGTTGAATCAATAATTGGCAAGTTATATGCAGAATTTTCACTACGTGACTTAGGGCCCTTGAAATATTTTCTTAGCTTGGAGGTAGTTCACCATTCAAAAGGCTTGGCACTACATCAACAAGCCAACATTCACTCTATTCCAAAACATATGGGTATGCAAAATAGCTGACCACTCTCCACACCTATACAATCCGATCTTATTATGAAAAAGTCTGATGGAGAACCACTTTTTGCTCAAGAGGCTACTAAATTTTTACAATGCTGTCGATCCTTGCAGTATGTTACAATGACAAGGCCAGATATAATTTTTGCAATGAATCGCTTAACTCATTTTATGCACAGTCCTACATCGGTTCACTTTCAAGTAATGAAGAGATTACTGAGGTATCTTCAAGGTACAATTACATATGGTCTTCTTCTCTCCCGTTTTTCCTTTACTAAGTTGTCCATCTTCACTGATGTTGATTAGGCGGGGAAATTAGATGACAGACATTCCATAAGTGGTTCCTTTATTTTCTTTAGTTATAATCTCATCGAATGGTCTTCAAAAAAAATAAAATACAGTAGCTCATTCTTCCACGGAATCAAAATTCAGAGATGTTGCAAATGCAGCTTCCAATATAAAATGGCTACATGTTCTACTTCAAGATCTTAGTGTTCATTCAAAACGGGTACCACACATATGTTGTGATAACTTGGGGGCTATTTTCCTTTCTTCAAATTCAGTTTTCAGTGCTAGAACATGTCATGTGGAATGTGATTTTCATTTTGTGCGCGAATTGGTTCAGTCCAAGCGGCTAACGATTGGTTCAATTTCCTCTCAAGATCAATTAGCCGACGTACTCACCAAACCACTACCCAAATAGCCCTTCAACTTCATATTCAGCAAGCTTCAGTTGCACCACGTTCCACCATCACCTTAATAGGGGTATTGAAGATAATTACAACTCCTATTTCAAATATGTTTGTTATGTTGTATTTTATCTTATTCTTTTGTATTATCTGTTAGTTCATCATTGTACCCTATATATATTGTAATCAGTCTTGTTATTCAATATATTGAAAAACCATTCAGTTACAAACTCTGAGTAAAAGTATTACGTAGAATACTAATTTAGTATAAAATAAGTAGAGTCTTAATTTAAATTAGTACTAAAGTAAATGTATCCTAAATTATTAAGTGTAATAAAAATATTACATAGTGATATAAACATGTTGTACATCTGATAAAAAAAATTACATAGTGATGAAAAAATTATATAATTTTATTGTTAAATTAGTGTCAATATTAAGTAAGTATAATAGAAATTATTAAATATATTAAAATTATATAATTTTGGTTAAATTAATATTAATATAACAAAATTATGTATGTAGTTTTTGATGTAATTTGTATATTCATGATAAAATTATGTTATTTTAATGTAAAGTATTATTAGGTATAAAGTATAATATTAAATATTATATAATATTAATACGGTATTAAACAAATACAATTAAAATTCGTAAGTCTAAAAAAATGGCATATTCATAATAATTAAATTATTGAGTTTTTCATGTAAATTAATACTAATATTAAGTATTAACGTTAAGTAAATATCATTTTAATTATAACTCATAAATTGACTCTAAAATAAGTTCATCCAATATTAATTATAACAATATACATTAGTATAATTAAATTAATATCAAGTAAATATAATATAATTTATTAAATAAATAATCATTAATTTAGCATTAAACAAATATAATTAAAATTTTAAGCGTAAACAATAAAAAAATATAACAATTTTAATGTTAAATCAATTGATTTAGGAAAACCAAAAACTAAGCAATTGGCATTCGGTCTAAATAACCTAGATGCTTAACACTTGAGGTCTTTATTATTTAGTTGTTGTCACTCGATCTCTTTCACCATCTTTTCTTTTTCATTTTTAGGTTATTATATAACACTATACGATGAATTTTAGTTATTTTTGTCAATTTTTTGTACTTTTAAAATTGTGACGAATTAGTATATAAACTTTTCGATTTTGTTGTAAATCTATTTATATTTAAAATAGCATGTATCTATACTAAAATGATATGATGATATGACCTATTTGTGCAAATTATTTGTTGAAAGTAAAGATATAGATAAAAAAATATAAAAGTTAAGGATATATTTGTAAAAAAACTTATGGATTAAAAAATTACTAATTTCTTTTTTGTAATTTCCAAATCAACAAATAAATTTACACATGCATGCTATGTTAGTATAAACATATGTTGTGATAGATTTACAATAAATTAAAAATTTTATATACCAATTCGTTACAATTTTAAAAATTTGACAAATAGTTAAAAATAACTAAAGTTTGTAGTTGAGTTTTGCAATAATTTTTTTAAAAAAATAAAAGAATTATTGGGGAGTGGCTTTCCTCAACTTTTCTCAAGTCCACCATTAGATTAATGACACCATATTAAAAGTCAATCTAACTATTATTATCATTTTAAACAATATATATACATGACTAGAAATAAAAATAAAAATAAAAATATTTATTTATCTTTAACTGAAAAAATATATTTTCAATTAAAATACTTAATTTTTCTAATTAGTTCAATATATATTATTGTAAAAATAAATGGATATTATTAATATATTTTTACTAAAAATATTTATTTTTCATTTTGATTGATTATAAAAATATAAATATATTATGCTAGTGATATTTTTATGATAAAAATAGTCATGTAAATGTATTTTGTAGAATAAATATGAATTATTAGATTGACTTTTAATAAGGTGTCATTAATTTAAGGACGAACTTGAGAAAATTTGAGAAAAAATGAACTTGAGAGGAGCCAGTTCTGAATTATTGAGATATTAATTGTTTTTTCTTCCTTAATTTAAATATGTTCACCTTATTCTTTCTTGATCTCATCATCCTTCATCTCTTCTTCTCGGCAACAGTACAAAATCCAAGCAAAAGAACAAGTCAAATCAGTGCTTGAAGCATCTCTCCAACTCTTTGATGTTGCGTGCAACAACTAGTAGCATATAAGGAAGTATAGTTTGATTATAATTACGAAAATTTTGAGTATTATTAGTAATTTGTTTATTTACTTGAGGATTCTGATGATGTATTTATAAATTTTATCTATGAGATGTAAGACTAATTTTTATGTCATAGAGACTCTAACAGAGCTGGTCATTTGTTAACATTAGAAGGAAATTTTTCAATGAAGCATTTTTGGTACAAGGAGACGAATGAGATTTTAATTTTATTAATTATTAATAATTTTAACACTTAAAATATTGTATAGTTTTATAAGCGTTGAGATCTAAGTGATTCTTTAAATGTTACATTGTTAGAAAAGTGAGTTTTTGTTTTCGACTAACCTTTACATATTAAGAAAACTGAAAAATAACAAATTAACAATAAAAAGCTATAACTAGTTTGATAGTTTTCAATAATTTTGAACTTTAAATAAATGTAAGATCATATTCATAATTAGGAGATTAAAACAACACAATATTATCATTAGCTTAAATTTTAAGAAATTTTTGTTGACAAATTAGCTAAATGGAGAAAGGAGAAGGCCCTTTAACATGTTACATTGTTAGAAAAGTGAGTTTTTTTTTTTTTTTGACTAACCTTTTCGACTAACCTTTATCTATTAAAATAACTGAAAAATAACAAATTAACAATAAAAAGCAATAACTAGTTTGATATTTTTTAACAATTTTGGACTTTAAATAAATATAAGATCATATTCATATTTAGGAGATTAGAACAATACAATGTTATCATTTGATTAAATTTTAAGAAATTTTTATTGACAAATTAGCCAAATAGGAAAAGGAGAAAACCCTTTAACTTACTGATGCTTTAAAGAGAGTTGTACTATTTGACTATTAAAATTTGGCTGATAATATTAAATTATTAGGATTTTGTTAAATTAGAATATTTTTGCAAAAGCTATTAAACAGAAATATTCCTTATTTGGTTGAATTACATCGTGGAATTCATTTCATTTTCAAATGAATTTTAAATAGAATTCATTTGTAAATAAATTCTAAATTGATTTTAACCAAACACTTTTCATCATCAAGATTGGATTTAGTGTTAAGCAATTTCACAAAATTAAGAAGTTAGAATTAGAAATAAATTTTATAAAGTTTTCATTTAAACTAAACACACTAACTTGAATTTGTTAATGAATTCCATGCCGTCATTTTGAGTTTCTTTTTCTTAATATGAATGCTTAATTTCTCCAGTTCCTTAGCTGTATTCCATGCGTTTTTATTCCTGGAAATATCCTCCATCTTTAAGAGAAAACGACGCTCTTCATCCCTTACCTGACTCGGTTTCATGTGTACCCGTTTGAATGATGCACGCGTGTTAGCCATGCTAGCCTTTTCTTCTATGTCTGTTTGGGTGTTTCTTTGTCTTCCAGTTATTGGGTGTTTCTTTGTTCGTTCAAGATATATATATATATATATATATATATCTTGCTGTAATGCACCAAATCATTTGGTAGGATTTAATTTTTCTTTCCTTCTATTTTATTTTCTCGCAAATGAAACACGTCCCTTCTTGAATTTTCTTTTGTTAGATGAGAAAAGAATCTTCATTCTTGATCACAATTGAGTGCTATATATATATCTACCCAGAAAACTGAAAAGAC
>CATIWM010286805.1:0-16980 GCA_949671775.1 Mallotus repandus
AATACAATAAAAATAATAAAAATGCAGAAATAAATACCTAACTAATTAAAAATGGCAGAAATAAAAATATTAAAATGATAAAGGTGATGTTTGTAAGATAAAAATATGAAGTTTATGATAAAAATACCAAATTTATCATAAAAAGTATAAATACAATAAAAATTGAAAATAACCCATAAAAATAATAAAAATGCTGGAATATCAATAAAAATACAGAAATGAATAATTTAAAATGATAAAGATGATATTTCTACTATAAAAATGTAAACTTTATGATAAAAATACCAAATTTATCATGAAAAGTATAAATGCAACAAAAATGGAAAAATGTAACAAAAATAAATAAAGTGTAGAAATAATTAAATAAATAAATAAATATGATAGAAATAAAGTAATAAAAATAGTAAAGATGACATTTTTACCATAAAAATGTGAACTTTATGATAAAAAGGCCAAATTTACTATAAAGGGCATAAATATATATAAAAAAGTAAAAATATAGAAATAAATATGCAAATAAATAAAAATTGCAGAAATAAAAATATTAACGTGATAAAGCTGACATTTTTACCATAAAAATATTACCTTTATGATAAAAATGTCAAATTTATCACAAATGACATAAATACAATAAAAAAAGTAAAAATACAATAAAAATAAAAAAATGCAGAAATATCAATAAAAGTAAATAAAAATACTGCAGTAATAAAAATGAATTAAAATGGTGCAAAAATAATGATAAAAATGCTTACTTTACATCAAAATGCTCATTTTTACATAAATGGAGAAAAAATACAAAAAAGATAGAAAAATGCAAAATGAATGCAAATACTCCCGAAATTACTTGAACTTCCCACTACTCCATTATATCTTATATCTAAATATCATGATCATCACAAAAATTGCAACTTTACCGATATATTAAATATTTACTATAAAATGAATAAAAATGCAAGAAAATGATAGAAATGAGATGAAGAAGATGATAAAAATGTAATTTTTGATTGAAAATAGTTAGGAGATCCTCAGAGGGACTAAGTTGTTACCCTTGATGTATGCTTTGACTAAGAATGAGATCGGTTTGGATTTAATGGTCTAAATCATTAGATAAAAACAAAAGAAAAATGAGTTTGGTTTAGTGTTTGGTGTAGATGAGTCTCCAAATGCTTTAGGAGAGAGAGAAAGAGAGTGAGAAAGTCTGCTGGAATAGTAGTCTTTTCTTTATCAAAGAGGATGTCTCAAAAAATGTGCCAAAATCCTTCTCCAAAAGAAGAAATATTATTTTTTTATAGTCCAGGCCCGGGAACCCACAAGTTTGGGTCCATGACCCCTGCTCTTGGGTCCAAGACCATGTGCGTGGATCATTGAACCAATGCAGGGGCAAATGGGTCATTTTGACCCATGGGCCTAGGTTAAAACTCACACTCGTGGGTCATCAACCTAAGCTCGTGGGTTGACCCGTCCCCATGGACTTTTTCCTTATTTTTTTTGTCTTTTTGATGCCCAACTTAGCTCTTTTTGGGTTTTTTTGGTATTTTTGGTGTTTTCCTCGGGTTTCTTCTCGATCTAGGCATGCTCGAGAAAACTTTCAAAAGAGTTTTCCCCCTGTCTGAGTGACAAGAATCCTCCATCATCAGATTTTTTTGGGGACCCTCAAAATTTGAATATCAACATTAGCTTTTCTTATTTCATATTTGATATCCTTTTATTTTTTTTTTATTAATGAATTGTTCTTGTTATGGCATTTTGAACTTCATTATATTTGTGTCTCATGATAATATTTTTTTTTGGGTTGCCTATGTAAAATTTTATTTGCATTTTGTGTATTTTTCCTTAATTATTTGCTATTTTAATGATTAATTAATAGAAATTGATTCAATTAATTAATTATTTAAAATTAGCAAATTTATTCTATTCATAAAGTTTTCCTTTTGCATGTTCTATTATACTGATTTATAGTATTGTTTTTTATTTGCCTTTCTTTTACTCTTCAATTGCTTCAATTTATAGCCTTTGTATAATTTTCCTTTCCATTATTTGCTCTTTACTTGTGATTTTCTTAGATTACTTGTTGTTTAATAATTAATTATTGAAATAAAATTCAATCAATTAATTATTTAAAATTAGCATCCTTCTTTGATTTTTATATGTGAAATCTTCTCTCTTTATTTGTTATTTAATTATTAATTATGGAAATTAATTCAATTAATTATCATTTAAAATTAGCAAATTTATTATATTCAGTAATTTTTCCCATTTGCATGATTAATTATATTGATTTATAGTATTAATTGTGTTTACATTTGATTTGCTCTTGTTTGCATTTCATTTTCCTCTTTTTAATGTCAATTTCATTCATAAGGACCAAATTGTAAGGTTTTTGAGGTATAATTGCAAATAGTTTAAAAATTTAGGGATCTATGGGGTTTTTGTCACTAGCCGTTGCAAAGACTGCCAGCTCGTGACGTTACGTCTCATCAGTGGCCAGTGCCCCTCACAAGCAAAGCTTACAATCGTGAGCCGCTCCTCAGACAAGGAGTTACACTTTCAATGCAATTATAACTCCTAATCCTTCTATTCAATTCCAAAATAGTCACCTGCCTATTCACTCGATTTTTTGACCAAAAATTGATTATTTTTTAACCTAATTGCCCTCTATTTAAACCTCTTTACATCCCTTTTTCATTCCTCACACTAAATTCATCATCAATCTTTTCTTTTTGGCTAAACTCTCTATTTTCTCATCCTTACATTACTTCTTTCAAATTCTTGGCAATTTTTTTTAACTCTTTCATGGCACCAGAGAAGAAGACTCCATAAGAAATTCCCTCTTCCTCTTCTAGAAGGGCAACCAAGGACCAACCAAAGAAAACCCCTCCCATCTCCTACTCCTCCACTCAAGTTAGGCAAAGAATGACATAATGTGGGATGAGAACGATAATTCCTTCAAGATACATATCTAAAGCCACTCTAAAGAAGATGGAATGTTATAAAGAAGTTAAGGAATTGCTTGAGAGGGTGAGTATGTTTGATTTTTCTTTTGAACCACCCCTTACCTATCTTTCCTTAGTTATTGAATTTCTTTCAACCTTTTGCTTAAGGGCTCAATTCATTTATGACAATAATCCTTTGAATAGCATGAGGCTTAGGTTAGGTGGTAAGGATAGATTTTTGACCTCTCAACAATTTGATGATATTTTTGGGTTTAAGCAAAGGGGTCTTTCTTCTCCTAACACCCTTTGTTCCCCTCACAACTTTTAGATTAGACATGCTAAACCTAATGTAAGCGTCTTTATGCCGAACACACCAAATCCTTTTTTTCCCCCTCTAAAGCCCTTTGGTATATGCATAGATTCTTCACTTAGTCTTTTTATGTAAGAGGGCTAATATTTTTTGATGACTTGTTCCTAATTCGTTGCCTTATTAAAAATGCGGATGTAGGGAGATGGCTTCAATGGTGTCTATGGTTGACTAGTGATAATGCGAATCGATGCCTTTATATTGGTTGAATAATCATTAAAATTGCCAATTACTTTGGGATTAATCTCAATAATCTTGCTTCTATCCCTCCTTTATCTCTTAATGAAAACCTTTTGAAAAATTCTAGATAATTCAAGAAAGTTGGGGAATTTTGGCTTTGGAAGAATGAAAGTGGAGAAGAAATTGAAGATCTTATTCAAAACTTGGAGGATATAGAGCAAATTGGCAACTTAGGCATTGAAGGTGTTGGCCTTGGAGAAGAAACCACTCAAGAACAAGTTCCTTCTCAAACTCAAGCTCCACCATAAAGGAAAAGAACAAGAGGACCTTCTTCCTCTCAAGGTGTCGAAGATGAACCCACTTGGGTTGGAGGCTTCTTTGATCGCTTCTCTATTGTTAAATCCAACTTCAATAATAGATTTAATCAAATGGATACAATGCTTGATCAATTTGAGCATCATATGGATCATATGGAGTATGGCATCTATCAACTCTATGCCTATCATAACATCTTACACTTATGGCCTCCTCCTCCTCATTCCTCTTCTCGAGATCCATAAAATGGCAATGATGCCTAATTCTTATTTATTGTTGGTTTATGTTTAGGATCTTAGCTTCTTTTGGTTTTTTTAGTTTATTCTTGGTTTATGTTTGGTTTCTTGTTCTTGTTTCTTTTCCTTTTTTCCTCATTGATAAAGGGGGAGAAAATATAAGATTGTAATGTGTGTCATATGTGTTTTGGTTATTTATCATATGTGGAAGCACCTAATTTCGGGATGAATTGAGTGTGAATGCGATGAGGATCTAATGATGAAAATTTAACTGAAATTAGTCTTCGGATTTCGATTCTTGAATCTTAGGACTCAACTGCGAAGTTTTAAGGACTTAAAATTTTAAGGTTCTTTTGTGGGTCAATTTACAAATAAGTAAAGTTTTGAAAGAGGGACCAAGATGTAAAATTTGAATCAAAATTATTTAATTTCGAACAAAATTACATATTTTGGAATTCCATATTTTTGATAAAAAAATGTGTAATTCCGGTCAAAATTGTACAAGTTCGATCGATATTCAGTTCTATTTATTCAAATTTTTAAAATTTTTGATTGGTAAAAAATAAATAAAAATAAATAAAGAAAAATAATTTTTGTTTTTTAATGATAATTATATAATTATCATTTCTTTTTTTAGGATAAATATGTGATTTATCTCCTATGATTTGATAATCACAGGAGTTAGGTCACGTAACTTCAAAGATTTTTAGGGTTTCACCATTTATACTCTGATTTTCAACAGAAAAGGTGGCTTATTCTTCTTCATTTCTAAAAAACAAAGAGTAAACAAAAAGACCAAAAAAAAGGAAAAAATATTTCTTTTAGTTTTAACGTTCATTCTTTTGGGGTTCAAAAGACGCAGTTCCAGTCCTGAGAATCAAAATCAACCAGCAGACTCATTTCACATGGTGAATTAAATAAAACTCTAAAGAGAATCAAACTGCATCACCATCTTCATCCCATTTCTCTTCTTCTTTTTATTCGATTTTTTTTTATTTCTTTTGGTTTATTTATTTTGAATCAATTCTAATTTTTGTGTGTTTTCCATGTTGATTTAACATGATGGCTATGGTGGGAGTATCTTGAGCATATGAGGAGCACATAGTTGAACTAAAAAAAACCAACACATAAAGGTCCATGGAATGCCATGGATTTAATTATGTTTTAGTTCTGTACTAATTTTATTATTTCTATGTTTTTTTTTGGGTTCTATGTTTTTATTCTTCATGGTAATTAGATTGAGTATTTAGTTTTGGGCATGTATTATGTTTGTAGGTAGGTTGTAATAGCCACAGTAGTGGGAATAGTGGAGAATTTACTTTACTGCTTTTTAAAATTAATTAGTAAATTAAGTTTAATTTGGTAAAACCCTAATAAAATCAATGGTGGCTTTAGATTAATTTAGGTTGCATGTAATTAAAATTAGGGTTAGAAATCACTGTCTGTATGTTTGATTTGTTATTTGCTTTGTTTTTTTTTATTTGGGCTTGTTATGTTCTTTTTATTTGTTTTGGGCCCCAAACCCGCGTTAGGTTAAATTCACTAATAATAATAGGCTTTTAAAATGGGTTTAGGGTTCAATTAACTTTAAAAGTAACTTAGGCTCATTTAGGGTTAACCTAGACTTAGGCTCATTTAGGGTTAACCTAGACTTAGGCCCATTTTTAGTTAATTAAAAAATGACATAGACATTAGCTCAGCCCATTAAAGCATTTCTTTAAAATAAATAGAATTACGATCATTTCATTTAAATTAAAATTAATTAGAATTAGGCCCACTAATTTAGATTCCATTTTCTTTTAAAATTTAATAGACTTAAGCTCATTCTTTTAGAATTAAAAACAAGTGGGCTCATTGAAGTAATTAAATGTAGGTCCACTTTTAGTTTCCGTTTCATTTGTAAATTAAAATATGTAGACTTAGCTAACTTAAAAACTAAAATTAATGTAGATTAGACTAATCTAAGGATCGATTTCACTTTGTGAATGTAGTTTTTGTATGTTCTTTCATGACTAGTTGCCTTGGAGTTAGATGAATGTTCATTAGGGTTTATATGAAATTGTATGTAATTAGAGAATAAGATAGTAATTCATAAAGTAATTTTAAATGAACACGGTTGTGGAGCTAACTTTCTTTTAGAGAATCGAGTTACCACCACTCATTAGTTGTTCCAGTTATTACCTTAGGTGGTGACTCCTCATCTCCATGCTATGTCTTTGTGATATAGTATTGTATTTTTTAAAGCCTTGAGCTCAAACAGTGTTGCGATTGCAATATACTTGGGTGCGTGCTAAACCCCACCATCTACAATGGCAACTCCACTGGGGATAAGAGATATTGATTCTACTTATGTTCTTTAGAACAATTTTACTAATTATTATTTTATTCTTGCATTCATTTTGCATGTCCCTATTAGCCGATGGTGTTGGTTTATAGTCTCATAATTCCACTAGCTTTATGGGATTGTAGAATGGCTAACCATCATTCTTAGCCTTGATTCGGTTCAAAAAGATTATTGGGCTAATCTGACCAGAGTCTGTGACCCAAGTTTTAAAAGGGGGTAGTCTTCTATCGAGTTCACAAAGGATGCCGGGCTCCTCTGACCTTGGCCTATAACTCAAGTCTTAAAGGACGACATCTTGCTAAGGGGACATTGACTTTTTAACCAAAATCAGCTCATGTATTGGCTTAGTAACTTCCCCTAGGATTTACCCAAAATGCTTATGTTTATTGCTATGAGGTATTTCTATCTGTATATAGCCTTAGCTTATACTCTAGAAGCCTATTTAGGCTAATAAAGATTGGGCTAAACTATTATACTTAGAATTACTATTTTTATGCTTGGATTGCTTTGATTGCTTTGAGAGATTTGGCATGTGCGTTAGTTCTTGATATCCCCTATTGATATTAAGGCCAAGACCAAAAAATCCTAGAAAAAGAGACTCGCCATTGAACTCGTGTGTGGGAGGAATAAGGTTGGAAGGATGTATGTTGTATACTTGACTTGTTACTTGCTACTTATTTTATAGCATGTGCATCATGCATACATGCATCACATTTAGTTCATGCATCATACTAACACTTTATTTTGTAGCTATTATAGATTCATCTGGGTCATCCTATATTTGGAAATGAAAAGGTGGTAGACTGGAGAGAACCACTTCAAGTCCACAGTCAATTACAAAAGAGATCCTTAGCAGATGGAGAAAAGTCTTATCAACCCGCTCTACCTAGAAGCACCAACACCAACACTAATTAGACAAACAAAAGAGATGGAACTGTTAGCATAGATGTGCCCTAGTGCCATTTTGTAATATATAATTACATTATAAATTATCCAAAATGGCAATAAAGTTATTCATTTAAATAAAGTGTTTATTTATTTGAGTATTTGCCCTTTAGCATTATGTTAAATAAATTTATTATCAAGAGTTGATAAGATGAGTTACAAATATATTTAGTACATATGCTACAAATTGTTCATAGTCGACTAATTAATATTTGGGTAATATTAATTAGAGTATTACCTCTGCCTATTTTCCTTGATTAGTATGTGATGCTAATAGTGGGAGGTCATAATACTCATATGATGGGTGGATTGAACAATGACATTAGATTAGTGATTGCAAGGATATTCACTTATAGCCAACGATCACAGTCTAGGTCATAATGGTGCATATAGTCCTTTGACCTGAGGTGACACGGTCATCCATATTTGAGAGGTTAGAGTTTTTTACCACTTACATACTTGTGTTATTCATATATGGGTATATAGCATGTGGTGGCTCTAGTCAGTTTAATGTCGGGATGAGTGTTCAACCAACATGGGATTCAATGCTTAGAGTGAACTGGGATAGATCCTATGCTATCTAAGTTTATTCTTGATGGATAGAGTTCCTAGCCAGGTGTCATACACCGAATTTTGACTGTCCCCAAAAAGGTCCAGTGATGAAAATATCTCTCCGAAGAAGACAAGTGTCTGTTTATTTGTACCACCTCTGAAGCGTACCGAGAATCTGAAAAGCCTGAACTAAGCAAAATCAACCTCCAAATCATTAAGTTGCACCCTGATTTCATGGAATACGAATAATCAGAGTGTTAAGTCACTCGTTTTAAGCAAACATTGCTCAAAACGAGTAACTCATTAGACCGGTGTTTGGCTCATGAGACTGGAGTTCAACTTCATGAAAATTGAAAGTCAATTTTCATAAAATGGACATTGGAAATGAGTCCGTAGGCCCTCGGAATAGTGTGCAAAACCTCAAGAAGTAGCATGTGAGTGAATTTGTAGTGCGTGATTACGCACAAACACATCTTGTTCATGCTTGAAAATGGAAGTCAATTTTGACAAAATGAACCTCGAAAACGCGTCTGGAAGGTCCAAAAACCCCAAAAACACCCCTAAAATAGCATAAATGGAGCCTGGCAAGGCAGAGTGATGCGCGCAAGAGCGGGTGATCATGTGGCTGGGCACATGATCACGCACTAGGATGGGTGATCACACACCCAGGTTGGTGATCATGCACCCAGGATGTTGTTCACGCATAATTGCGCGTGATCACATACCCCAGGGCCGTGATCACGCGCCCCAGGGCCGTGATCACGCGTCCCGGGGCATGATCACGTGTTCCAAGGGCATGAACACACGTATTTTCATAAATTTTCACACTTTTTTGGGCACATTTCCCCATAAATAGAGGTCTCTACCTCCCATTTCAACCATGGCCATAGCCAAGGCAAGAGCCACAATAAAAAAAAAGAGGCAAGAGCCAAAAAGCACACATACGCTAAAGCACTGTCGCATTAAAGGCTTAGGAGCCCCAATCCACACACACTTTTGGCCCACTTTCTATATTTTTCATAGGATTTTTAGACCACTTTTAAACCAAATCCACCCTCATCTTTGTCAAAGCAGACTTAAAAGGTATACAAATTTGTATTACACACGTCATTTTCAACCTCTCGACGAGGAAAGCTTGAAAATCTCTCAAAGCTAAAGCTTCAAAACAACAACAAGCTCAGTCGAATATGAGGACCAAACAATCATTTTTGCATGTTTATTTTACCATCTTGCATGTTATTTTATCATTGCTAGCAGTTAAGAAATTATTGTGATGAGACTGGCAATTTGCATGCTTATTGAATAATATCTGCTTTATTTTATTCATAATTAACTATCATTTTGCATCAATATGCATTCAATAAATACGAAAGCTCCTTATCTTAGCTAGAGCTTCGACATCACGGTCCAATGATGCAATCATCATCATTTACTATTTATCTCATCATTTAGAAATGCTTTATAATAATTCCCGCTATAGCATAAACTACGTGCATCTGTTTGATCATTCACGATGCATTAATCATCTTTATCATGCCTATATACTATCCGAGTGGATGAATAGATGGCATCACGCATAGTTTTGCTAATCTCTGTTTTGCAGGTGTATTATAGATTAGGACTAGATTTACATATTTGCACTTTTTCTCTTTTATATGTATTTACTAGGAAAGCCTTGTAAATAATTACACTCAATTTCTCATACTTTCTGTTATTATCAATTTGCTTGTGTGAATGCATATATATCAACTATCATTACCGAAATTAGGGTGCTGCGGTAGCCATATATTGAGTATTAAAATGAGAAATAGTAAAAAAGTAGATGAGATCTCCCGGGCCCAGAATCTCTGCTGGGGATGATACTCATTGAGTGACTCGATGCTGTCCCTTTCATCTTTTCCAGGTTTTCTAAAAACCAGGTGGTGACTCCAAACACAAAAGTGTCTCGTATCCCTCCAAGACCAAACATTTGTCCCTATCTTGAAAATGGAATGGATGTCCCTTCTGGCAAAGTTGCCATGTCCCTCGGAATGTCCCTTCAAACCAAACCTTAGGTCAGTCATAGTGGCGACTCCACTGGGGACTCTGGTTAGAGAGATCAATTAGAAAATGACTATTTCTCATTACTTAATACTCAATCATGTGGAGTCCTCCACCATTACATTTGCGCTACACAATCACACGTGCACCCTTGGTCCCTATTAGCTAACAATGACGGAAAGTGATCCACTATGGTTCCACACGAGTCATAGGGTGACCAATTTGGATTTTTCACCTTTAGCCTTTACTCGTGGTTTTGTCAAACTCATCTGACCAAAGTCTGTGACCCAAGTCCTTAAGGGGGGTGACCCGAGTTATCAAAAGAATGCTAGACCCACTTAGTGGGGTCCGAAAGGCGAGGCATGGGGGGGGGGGGTGCATTCTCTCTAAAGAAGCCCTTAGCCTTATACCCTAGACTCAGCCCATGTAAATAAACTAATAGAAATCTTCTCTAGGATCCCGCCGACCTTTGCATGCTAGCCCTGATGCTGTCCGTTTGACCTGACATTCACAAATGCTATGACACTTTTACTTTCTATCATCGATTGATGTCATTATGTCCTCTCTCATAGACTGCTTATACTTAGACTGTATGATCTTTGTTTACCTTGTATAAGCCCGATGTGTAAGGAATGATAAGAATCATTTACCTCAGTATGGATAGCTTGTGAGAACTGGCAAATAGTGACATCTTTCGATGACGGAACCTATAAGCATCGTCCCTTTTTCCTTGTCAGATCAAATAGATGGGTCGAGAATTCAACTAGATTGCAGACATTTTTGTTAAAAGAATCAAATCATAAACTCTCGAATAATACTTTCATGCCTCTTGGTAAATGTATCACATATCAATGTGGGGACATGAAACTAGACCCCTCTTATTAACTATAGCCCTTATACATGTAGGCGTGTAAGGACTATAGACGCCATTTGTGACCTAACAATTGGTCCTCATATTGATATTATACACTTACCTCGAGCACATTTGAGCATCGTTCCTTAATTTACCTCTTGATTCTCATCAAAACAAATCAAAATAGCCTAGTCTGAGAGCGGAACCATAGTCCCCTGCTGACTATCGGGTTAAAACCCACATAGGAGAGAGATTCAATAACCTCATGGAGCGATAAAGTTGGAAGCGAGAGCTTGCTTGTGATTGGTTTGTTCCTTTTGCAGGAAAAGCTAACTATCTCTTATATAATCATGCATACATGACATACATATAGACAACATATACTAACCATGTCTTTTTATATCCATATGAATCCATCATAATAAGACTATGCATGAGCACGTCATGCATACATGTTAATTGTATTCTTTTATAGCCATGCATGCATCATTCATCATTTGTTTATTTTATTTCATTAATATGCAGTAAACTAGATCTCAACATGAGTGACCATGAGCTTGAGTCTTCTCGCCAGAATCATAGAAAGATGAGGGCAATGATTCAAAGCTTCCTTAAAGATGGCACCGTGGTCGAAAACCTCCAAGCCTAAACAAGTCTCACTAGCATTTTCTACACAACCTTGACAAGGCTGACTGGAAAAGCCTACAATCCTATGGAATGGTATGCATCAAAAATTTCTAGCATGTACACCTTGACCATGACCGAGCATGCAGTAATGACGTTCTAGGATCCATACAAACATGTGTTCCTAATCAATGCTATGGAGCTATGTCCATTATACGAGGAGTTTACTGCCATTGCAGGAAACACCCCTACCGTAATCGAAGAGGCAATCTTCATTGACCAAGATATTAAATATCTTGGACTTGGATCAACACTTTTTGACATGAGCCCATAAAATCTTGATGAATTGGTTATTACAGACAAACAACTAATTCCCTTATAGCTCTTGAACACCTATATGACAAAGGAGCTAGGAAGCCTGCCGTGGGAATGACTTCTCACTTGCTACCTTTTCACTCAATACTTCACAGTGTTATGCCATGGATTAGGAGACTATAAGATACTCCAAGTAATCAAAGGCATAGAATATGGAATGACTCCCTTCCCACTAATCTTGGCAGAAACCATTCAGGGCTTGGATGATTACAGAACTGAAAAGTATTCAAGCTTTACTAGAAGTGCCCTACTACTTCAGATCTGGCTACAAGAAAAACTAAGCCTTCTGGAAAAATCTATTGGTAATTGGATGAAATACCAGCCAAGAAACTACCAAGAAAGACACATCAAAGATATCAGTGGCTGCTCAGTATATATCTTGGCCAAGCAATGGATTGAAAATATAAAAAACGCCCCAGAAAAGATGATAACCTGGAGGTGCCCATGGTGGAGACTGGAGCATGTGACTTTATGCACATATGTGAATTGTGTAATAATCTTAGGATTTAAATCATGCACCTACTACTACCCAACATTGGTAATAAGACAGTATGGGTTAAAACAGCACATGCCATTTGGGCCAGTGGACTTCTTAAGAGGAAGATTATCTTAAAAATTCATCGACCATTTCAGAACAACATGGTGAAGGAGAATCATTCATCATTTCACCACCAGTGATTAGGACGATCTTATTGACCAAACCTACAAGCAGTGGGTAATCTATAGACAGAAGCGCCTGTTAATCTAGAAAACTTTAACCTTTTCCTTTATTCAAACTGATGATGTAATGAACTCTAAAGTTAATGCAATGAAATTGGATTTTGCTTACTTGTTCGATGTCTTTTCTGATAGTAGTATGCATTGCATTGATCAAAACACTTGCATATTTGACATTCATTCCATATGCACTGAACCATTTAACATTAGCATAGAAAACGAACAATGCATTTTGCATATATCAAAAGATGTTACCCCTGAAGAGAGGAGAGAAATTGAAAAAATATTAATAAAATATTCAAAAGTATTTACTTGGACTTACGAAGATATGCCCAACATCGACAGAGACATCGCTCAACATTACATCCCCACCAAAGAAGGATGTAAACCAGTAAAGCAGAAGCTGAGAAGACTCAGACAAGAATGAGCCCAAGTGGTAAAAGAAGACATCAAAAAACAGATCAAAGCTAAATTCCTAGAGGTGGTAGACTATCCAGAGTGGTTAGCAAACATCATGCCAGTGCCAAAGAAAGATGAAAGGGTCAGAATCTGTGTCGACTACAGAGATTTAAATAAAGCATGCCCAAAGGATGACTTCCCTTTGCCTCATATATATGTGTTGATAGACAATGCTGCCTCTTGTGCAATGTATTCCTTCATGGATGGATTTTCTAGATACAATCAGATTTTGATGCCATCATCGACAAAGTGAAGACATCCTTCATTATATAATGGGGTACTTACTATTATAGGGTAATGCCCTTTGGCCTGAAAAATGCAGGTGCAACCTACCAAAGAATGGCAATAGCCATGTTTCATGACATGATACACAAAGAAGTTGAGGTGTACGTAGATGACATGATGGTTAAGTCAAAAACCAAAAAAGGGCATCTAGCTGTTCTCAAGAAATTCCTTAGAAGGGTTGAAAAGTATAGCCTCAGGCTTAATGCCAAGAAGTGCATATTCGGGGTAACTTCAAGTAAGATGCTGGGGTATATTGTTAGCCATAATGGAATCAAAGTGGATCCAAATAAAGAAAAAGTGATCAGAGAAATGCTAGTGCCAAAAATAGAGAAAGAAATCAGAGGGTTTCTAGGGAAACTACAATTCATAAATAGGTTCATCGCCAAATTAACAGCAGTTTGCGAGCCCATCTTTAAGCTACTCAGAAAAGATCAGCCAGTCATATGGAATGAACAATGTTAGCTAGCATTCGATAGGATTAGAAACTACCTAGCCAATCCACCGATTCTAAAACCACCCGAGTCCGAGTTGCCATTAACCTTGTACCTAGCCATTGAAGGGAATGCAATCGGTGCAATGCTAGCCCAAAATGGAGAAGGGAAAGTAGAACATGTAGTCTACTACCTGATCAAGAAAATGCTACCTTATAAGGAAAAGTATAGTTAGGTCGAATAGATATGCCTAGCAATGGTATGGGCAATAAGGAACCTTAGACACTACTTTCAATCGTATAAGATTCAAGCTGTGTCCAAAATGGACCCTATGAAGCTTCTCTACGAAGCTCCATCCCTAGTGGGAAAACTCGCCAAGTGGCTTGTTCTACTTACAGAATTTGATGTGCAGTATCTAACTAAGAAGATAGTGAAAGGGAGAATAGTCGCTGAATTCTTAGCCCTCAACCCAATTCTAGATTCAAAAGAAATTCAACTAGACTTCCCAGATGACCTCAGCGCGACCATTGAGGTGCAGGGATGGCATATGTACTTAGACGGAGCAGTCAACCAATTCAGGGTAGGAGATGGAATCATACTCCTAACACCAGAAGGTGAAGTGGTGACAATTGCTAAGAAGCTAGCATTCAAAGTTACAAACAACGAGGTAGAATATGAAGCATGTGCACTTGGCATGGAAGCTTTGATAGCTCTGGGAGTGACAAAAGTCAAAATATTTGGGGATTCCATGTTGGTAATCAATTAAACTACTGAAGAATGGGAACTGAAAGAACAACACTTGAGGCCATAACTGAGCCACCTGCAGCAGCTCACCCTATCTTTCCAAAAATGCAAATTTATCCATCTCCCTAGAAATCACAACTAAATGGCAGACACACTCGCTTCCCTAGCATCAGTATGGGAAGGACCGACCAAAATACCCATGAAGCCTCTAATCCTACTCAAATCAGAGTAGCCTAGCCACAAATGCCTTAGAATAGTAGAAGTAAAAGCAGACAACAAATCCTGGTTCTACAACATACAATAATACCTTACAAAGAGAATTTACCGTGAGAAGGCAGTCGAAAAGATAAGGTAGTTATCCGACAACTGGCATTGAAATTCACATCACACCAGGGTGTATTATATAGAAGAACCTCAGATGGGGTACAACTCAGATGTCTGGATGAGATAGAAGCTGCTAGAGCAATGGAAGAAGTACACGAGGGTGTTTATGGTCCGCACATGAATGGCACCATTCTAGCTAAGAAGCTAATGAGACAAGGGTTCTTTTGGATGACAATGATGGAAGACTACATCAGATTTGTTAGAAGGTGCCATAAGTGCCAAATTCATGGGGACATCAGCCATCTTCCCCCAACAGAGCTGCACGAAGGTGCCATAAGTGCCAAATTCATGGGGACATCAGCCATCTTCCCCCAACAGAGCTGCACTCTATCTCTTCTCTGTGGCCCTTCGTAGCATGGGGGTTAGACGTAATCGGACAAATCCACCCAACAGCCTTAAACAGACACAGATTTATCCTAGTTGCAATTGACTACTTCACAAAATGGGTCGAAGCAGAATCCTATGCAAAATTAGAGGCAAAACAAGTGGCAAAGTTCATTAGAAAGAACTTATTCTGCCAATATGGGGTTCCCCATCACATATTTTCAGATAACAGTGTTCAGTTCCAAGGGGAAGTGAAAGAATTACTAAGGAGTTATCAGGTGGAACATCATAAATCCTCACCTTACCGATCACAAGCAAACAAGGCGGTCGAAGCTGCAAACAAAAACATAAAAAAGATCTTGTCAAAGATGACTCAGACCTACCATGATTGGGTAGATAGACTACTATATGCATTGTGGGGATACAGAACAACAGTCAAAACTTTAACAGGAGCCACTTATTTCTCACTTGTATACAGATCTCAAGTGGTACTCCCAGTGGAAATGGAAATTAAATCGATGTGAATAGCAATTGAATCTGAACTGCCTGAAGCACAATGGGCTCAGCAAAGGCATGACAACTTCACTACTATGGACAGTCAGAGACTCAAAGCACTGTATCATACATAGCTATATCAAGCTCGACTGGCTAGAGCCTTCAACAAGAAAGTCAGACACAAGAGTGTGAAAGCAAGAGATTGGGTGCTAAAGCAAGCCAAATAGAATGTCCCAAACCCTAAAGGGAAGTTCAGGCCAAACTGGGATAGATTCTGAAGGAAATGAGTTCTCCGAGCCTACCAACACAGACTTCTTAAAGAAGTACTATGTCTAGAGCAAATACATAAAAAGTGTAAGCACCCAATTTCGGGATAACTAGAGCATGGATGCGATAGAGGACCCGATGATGAAAATAGACTGTGAAATTATATTTATTGGATTTGATTTATTGGTTTTGAACTAAATTGTAATTTATTTTTAACTTTTATTTATTTATTTAAAATTTATTAAAAAAAAAGAATGTGGCGGCCCATTCCCTTTTCAAATTGTAATTTGGTTTGGCCACTTACGTTTTGTTTTGATTTTTTTTCGTAATTTTTTATTTTATTTATTTTTTATTTATCCATAAATTTTTATTAGATTATTTTGATAAATATTTTGTTTTATTAGATAAATGTGTGTATAAATTGATTTCTTTAGATAAATAATAAAAGTATTTTATTTTTATCTTGTAATCAGATTAGGGTTACAGGATGGTGTTTTTATAAATACTTGATTTTCTTTTTACGTAAGGAGGCGGAGGTTTTTTTTTTCTTTTCTCTCTAATTTTTCTGATTCTTAGCCATCAACCAAAATACACCCACTTTTCTTGATTTTTTTTACGTACTTTTTTCAAGTTTTAGTTGTGAATAAGATCCAAATAAATCAAAATCACAGACAAACACAACAAAAGCCACAAGCTTTCATCAATGGTGATCACCTTCTGAGGGGAATCAATACTGCATCCATCAAACTAGTTCTTTTTCTACTCCTTTCTCTTCTTATTTTATTTGATTATTTTTATTCTATTTAATTTTGATTTGATTTGATTTAATTTTTATTTTTATCTTTTTAGTTACTAACCCTTATTTATTTTTTTTGCTTATAATTATGGATGGGGTGATTTGAATCCATGGTGGAGAACAAAACCTATGAAGATCCATGGAATGCCATGGATTAAATTTTGTATTTAAACGTAGTTTTGTGATTTGTCATTCATTTATTTCGTAATTTTATTTTGTATTTTTTTGGGGTTGTAGTTAATTTTAATTTTTATTCTTAGTAGATCATTGTAATAGCCCCAATGGTGGGAATAGTGAAATTATGTGTGTGGCAC
>CATIWM010286817.1:0-16371 GCA_949671775.1 Mallotus repandus
TTCCAATTTTGACAACTCTTTTATTTAAATAATTATAAAATATTCTTTCAATATTTTTTATAATTAATATTTTTTTCAACTCTAAAAACTAATTTTATATAAAAAATATTATTGTCATAATTAATCATAAGATAATAAAAAAGTATTAGTTTTTTAGTAAAATTTTTTAAAAATGATAAAAATTTATATTTTCTTTATATAACAATTTAATTATTATAGTCTCATTAAACTTATAATTTATTACAACTATGGTAAATTTTAATTTAAATAGTGATATTTTATTTCTTTAATATCTTTAATATTAATACTTTTATCCACTCAAAAAGTAATTTAATGTATTTTTAAATTTCAACTAATAAATAAATGATAAAGATTAATTAATCTAATTTTAAATCTTTTTATTAAATTTTATTGAAATAAAGATTAATAAATTCAATTTTAATTATTTTTCTTAAACTTTTATAAAAATATCTAAAAACAATAATTATACTATACTTACAGAAATACCACTCTTCGAAAAATTATATGCTCTATTGTTTAAAATATAATTACGGATACAAGATAAATAAATAAAATTTAATTAATTTAATTTTAATTTGTTACTTAATAAACATTAATTTAATAAGTTTTTAAAAATAATAAAAGTATTATTTTATTTATGTGTCGATCTAATTTTTCAATCTTGATAGTGTTACATTATAACATCATGATTTATTAAAATTTTAAAAAAAATTTCTACTTATTTCAATATTTTTTATCTAAACAATAATTTAATTTTACAAAATTGATAGAGTTATAATAGAGTAATTTATTACATTATTTATGAATTTTCTACTTAAACGCAACAATATGTCAACATTTTTAACATTAATATTGTTGATAATTAATTATTTTATAAAATTTATTAGTTTTAATTTTAATTATTTTATAAATTTATTAGTTTTAATTTTAATTATTTACTTATTAAATTGAATTTGGTAAGATTTATAAAATTATGTTATCTAATTTGATTTATATGAGATAAAATATAAGAAGACCTAATTAAAATAGAAATTTTATATTTTTAATTAATTTAATTTTTATTACTAAACAATTAAATTATTCAATTTTTCTATAACAATGAGTGAAAACTTTTTTGTAATATTGTTTATTCCCCACCCCCGTAACATCAATGTCCTAAAGAAACATGGAAAGAAATTTATATAATTAATTTAATATTAATATTAAGTTTAAATTGGCTAAAGTAAGTGGTGATGCATTTAATAGGAAATGAGTTAGGGATTTCATTGCAATTTAAGAAAAAGGAGGACTTACATACATGAATTTGGGAGAGGTGCCAAGAAGGATCTTAAAGTAAAGAGACAACTGTCTCTAAAAAAAAGAGGTGAACTGCATTTGAAATGCAAGAAAAGGAGAGAAAGGTCGACTTTGAAGAACTTGAAGAAGAAGGAGCTAGAGGAAAGAGAGGGGCTAATTTAGACTTAAGAAAACACAAGTTGGGTAAGATTTTTATAGCATGTCAAGTTTATTTCATGAATTCGGCCTAATCAAAGGCATGCATTCAAGAGAATTAGTTGGTTCAAGTGTTTTGTTGTTCTTGATTCTTAGGGAACCAGTTTGGTGGTGAAGAGAGGTAACCAAAAGGAGTAAACAAGCTTGTATTTGCTGTAATTATTAATGGTTTCTTGAACCCATCCCTTTGTATTTCAATTCTAAAAACTCTTGATAAAAATACATAAGCTTGATTGCATTTATTCAATTATTGAATTTAATTACAAAAGAAAATTCAAATTTAAACTATGTTCTTACTTTAAACTGTATATATTATTGTAGTGCTTCAAAGATTCATTACATTCTTTGAGTTTTCAATTTCTTAATTGAACAAAAGGTCCTCACTTGAATTATGTACACCTCTCCATGATAAATTTTGAAAAATTGATTCCATAAATCATAATATATCTATGTGGGATTAAGTTTGTGAAATGTGCAATAAGTGTGTACGTTGGTGTTGAGTTTTGGTGTAAAATTGGTGTGAAATTGTGACCTAAAAATAGAGTCTCTTAACTATTTGTGTTCTGTCAGTACAATGAGGTGACGCTTCAGTATTGAGATGACGCCTCAGTGCTGAGGCAAATGGCTAAACGATAAGAGGAAGGCCTAATCATGAAGGGATGATGCCTTAGTGATATGACAACGCCTTAATGCCCTATAATTAAGAATAAAACTGAAATAAATTACAATCAAAATTTAAAAACTTAATGTAAAGTGTATGTTTGCGAGTACAACAATGAATTACCGTTCATGTATAAGATATAGCAAATAAAAACTTTTGTCTTTAAACAATTATGATTATGAGACATTAAAGGGCTGTTTAGTTTTGAAAAATATTTTCTATTTTTCTTTTCTAGTTTTTTTTTTCATTTTTCTTGTTTTTCCGTTTTTTATTTTCAAAAATAGGAAACATAACAACCGAAAACAATTTGTTTACTATTTTTCATTTTGCAATTTTTTCATATTCTTATAATTTTTAATATAATAATTATAATTATTGTGATTCATATATTAATGTTTTATCTAAAATTTATTAATTTTATAAAAAAATTTAAATCATGCATATTTAATTAATTTCAATTTAAAGTCATGAGACTGTAATGGTACTGGTGGTTGTGGAGGTAGAGGTAGAGGAGGAGTAGGTGGTGGTGGTGGAAGTTAGTAGTGGTGGAGGTGGTGGTAGAGGTTGGTGGTGGTAGAGGTGGAGGTGGAGGTGGAGGTCGTGGTGGTGGTGGTGGCGGAGGTGGAGGTGGTGGTAGTAGTAGAGGTGGAGGTGGTGGTGGAGGTAAAAGTGGTGGTGGAGGTGGTAGTGGTAGTGGCAGAGGTGGAGTGGAGGTGGTGGTAACGGTGTGGGTGGTGGCGGCAGTGGTGGAGGTAGAGGTGGTGGCAGAGGTGGAGGTGTTGTTAGTCGCAGAGGCAGAGGTGGTGGTGGTGGAGGTAGAGCCGGAAGTGGTGGTGGTAATGGAGGTTGTGGTGGTAATGGTGGTTGAGAAGGTTGTAGCAAATGTTAAAATATTAATTAAAATATTTAGAAAACATCTATTATTAGTTTTCTAAAGCCTTTTATAATTTAGAAAATTTAGAAATAATTTTCTAGTTTTCTAATTAAGAAAACATCATGACTACACAACAACTTCTATTTTCCAGTTGTTTTTGGAAAATAGGACTTGTTTTCCAAAACTAAATAGGCCCTAAAGTATTACATTTAATTTGTAAAAAACTCCAAAGAGAATAAAAAGGTCTAATTATAACCCATGCAAATGTGGAAAACACTATTAAACAATATATAAATTAAAGATTTTGAGGAGCAATTCTCAAGTTTTGACATAGAGAATAAAGTCATAAAACATTCCTTGAAGCTAAATGAGGAATTATCTAATAATTTAAAGTGACAATCATATGATACTTATATAAGAGGGTTTGTGCTGAGTAAGAGGACTGTAAATAGAGTTGTGATAGTGTTGGCCAACTTAATTTGATAACTGTCTTTGGGATAACACATGGGTTTAATATGCCTTTAGGGTGAATCTATATGGTTGATAATGTATGCATACAAAGTAAAGGAAACTTTATGAATTATTGAGTATAGTTAGTGTGAACTATACTATGAGTTGTGTTTGTTGTGATATATGTGTATACTTTGAGTGAGTGATATGCTATATACTATTTACATGGTGGGAGCAAATTAATAATAATAATAAATATTAACATAAGAGCTATAATAAGCTTCAAAGTTTAATGATAATTCTATGTAAACTCGATAAGAATACCTACAAGAACGAAAAATAATCTTGAATGAAAATTTAATTAATGATAACTACCTAGGAATTTGAAATTAAATTAAACGAATAAAATATAAAACTTAGATATTTAACCATGTCACGACCCAAACCCGAGAGTCATGACCAGTGCTAGGGAATGGGAATTCACATGAATCAGAAACCCGTAGTAAGCTTTAAACATAAAAATTCACACTTAACATAACATAAATATGTCTCTGAATTAAAACTTTTAATAACATAATAAAATTCTCCATAACAATATCTCAATAAAATATTTTACAAAATATTCAAGTACATAACCTAAGACAATAAAATCATCATAAATTACAACCAGTATGTACTACTACTGCAGCTTCTAAGAGATACTAGAAAATAATAGTTAAAAATTTACATAAATCGACTTGTGAAGAAAGAGTCCGGCGAAGAGTACTATGAGAGGTCTAATGAGAAGGATCCTGAAAAATAATTGAGGGGGGTCATACCTCACTCAGTGAATTATTATTATATATATACATGCAACCTAAGAATACAAGCAAGCAAGCATCAATATAATATTTATATATTTATATTTGTATTTATTTAATTTATACACGCATTTCACGCATTTCAGGCAAATGCTCAAATACACTTTTCATATAAACGCAGGAGATGGAAACAAGTGGAGGATTGAAGCAGAACCCTAAGAATTTTGTAACCTCAAATACTGTATACCACTGATCATTAACTTTCTTAATTCCAATAATATTTCTGTTTTCCAAACTTTCGTAGTGGACTGGCCCCGAGACACTAAGTTAACCGAGCTACAACAGTCTTGCTATCCATATGACTGGCCCCGAGACACTAAGTCAACCGACCTACTGCAGCCACACCACTCTCAACCACAAATCTCAATAAATCATTGAATCATTTCACACATCAATCATTATATCATAGCCTAGCATCTAGCGTACTATTGCGCAACAGTCCTAGTGTAGCCCATTAAGTAGCACGTTCTACTACTGTCCTCCAAAAACATCACATCACAATAACAATTCATATCCACAATAAAAAACAACATCCAAGTCAAGAACACAATATTCACATTATATATATATTTTAATAATCATCAAACAGATAAATAACAAATAAATGTCTAATGCAGCATATTTATATAATAAAAATATAGAGGGAATTTATTTCCAAATAATAAATACAATTCTAGTTTATAATTAAAATTCCGTTAATGAAATCAAATTCCATTTTTGCAATTAAATTAGTAAAATTTATAAATAATTATTAAAATTGCCCAATTATACCATAAAAATAATAAAAGGCTCATTTAAGCTTGAAAATAATAAATAAATTTATTATTCATTTATTTCACAAAAATACTACTAATTAACTAAAAATTGGAAATTAATTATAAAAAATAATTTTTCTACCCTTATTACTTAAAATCAGTCTAAAACATAATAATTAACAATAAATTTAATTAAAATTCAATTAAATACTAAAATACAATAATTTATCTAAAAATACACAATTAAACATAATCTTTAAAAATTTATAAATTAAAATCCATACACAATATCACAAAATTTTATTCACAAAGTATACTCTACACAATATATAGAATTTATTAAAAATATAAAAATATCCCGAGTCCGGAACAGTAATGTGAACAGTACCACCGAGACCTGAAAAATTTGAAATTTTCAAAAAAATAAATAAAAATCGTATTTAGATAGCTCATAATTTCTAAAACAAATAATCTCAAAGCAACTATAGCTCATAAAATCAAATTCAAGCTCAATTTTGAAAATTAGCGAAAAATACTCAAAATCAAATTTCTACAAAATCGAGGGATAGTTACCAGTGTTGAAACCCAAAATTGATTGAGGGCTTGAGAAGCCTAGAGGGAGAGCTTTCAAAAGAGATCAACATTGGGCCTTGAGGTCGCCGAAAACGTCGTCGGCGTTCTCCCTTCAATCCGGCCAAAAAGAAAAACGGGGACAGGGGGGGAAAGGGTGGTCACTGAGGAAGGAGGAGCAGCTGAGGACGTTGACTTATGGCTATTGGTTGTGATGTGGGGTAACTAGATGGCTGGTAGTAGGTGGGTCGGCTCCGAGAAGAAGAAAGAAGAAGAAGAAGAAGAAGAAGAGGGGAGGGAAGAAGAAAAAAAAGAAAAACACATTTTTGACAATTTTTTTATAAATTAAAACATATAATATTTGTATATTATATAAAATAATATTCCTTTCCACTAAACCCACTTTCAATCTCCACCATATCTTTAACATATACACATAATAATATTTTTAAAACTCAATATTTCTACCAAATACACACTAATATATATAAATACATACTCATAATAATTTTTAAAATGTAGTAAAATATTCCATTAACTATAATTTCATAAAAATAATTAACATCTGAAAAAAAATCCATAATATAATTTAATTTAAATAACATACGGGTTATAACAATCTTCCCCCCTTATAAAAATTCGTCCTCAAATTTTAATAATTGAAAAAAATATTGGGTCTTACTGTTGAAAAAGATAGGAATATGCCACCCGCATCTCTGCCTTAGTCTCCCACGTATGCTCCTCGACATTGTTGTTCCTCCATAGAACTTTGACCATCGAAATCTGCTTCAAACGCAATTGACGAACTTGATAATCAACAATTGTGACTAGTTCCTCCTCATGCGTCAAATCTTCATTCACCTCCACACTCTGAGGCTACAAAATATGCAAAGGATCAGAAATATATTTTCCTGAGCATCAAAATGTGAAACACTAGATGCATTGGAGAAAAATTCGGAGGCAAAGCCAACCGATAGGCAACCATGTAAACTCTCTCCAACATCTTACAAAGGTCTTATATATCTCGGTGCCAACTTTTCCTTCTTGTTAAATCTCATAACACCTTTCATTGGTGACACCTTCAAGAATGCATAGTCCCCAACTTGAAATTCCACATCCTTGCACTTCAGGTCTGCATAACTCTTTTGCCTGCTAGCTGCTGTCTCCAATCTCCTTCTAATCAAAGCTACCTTCTCAGACGCATCCTGAATAATTTTGGTCCAGTTAATTTTCTTTCTCCAACTTGGATCTACATTTTCTTCCATATAAATTTTTATATGGTGCCATCTCAATACTGCTATGATAGTTGTTATTATAAGCAAACTCTACCAATGGCAGATGATTATCCCAATTGCCTCCAAGATCCATTACACACATTCTCAACATATCTTCAAGTGTATGGATCGTTCTCTCAGACTGACCATTCATCTGAGGATGAAAAACAGTACTAAAATCAAGCATGGTACCCATTGCTTCTTGCAACTTCTACCAAAATCGAGAGGTAAACACCGAACCTCTATAAAAAACAATAGAAATAGGCACCCCATTAAGAAACACAATATGCTCGATGTGCAATCTAGCCAATTTAGCCACAAAATAAGTAGTTTTAACTGGCAGAAAGTTAGCTGATTTGGTTAACTTTTCCACTATCACCCAAATAGAGTCATATCCATTCTTTGAACGAGGTAACCCTATCACAAAATCCATGGTGACTCTCTCCCATTTCCACTCAAGAATCGAAAGAGGTTGAAGCTTTCCAGAAGGCTTCTGATGCTATGCTTTCACTTGCTGATAAGTCAAACACTTGAAAACAAACTCTACTACATCCTTCTTCATTCCATCCCACCAATAAAAATCCTTTATGTTGTGGTACATCTTGGTGGAGCTAGGATGTACACTGTAGGCTGTATAATGAGCTTCTTCTAACATATCTTCTCTCAAGTTGTCCACATCTGGAACACACAACCTTCCACTAATCCACAAAATACTTTCATCATCAAGGTTAAAATCAACAAACTTCCCTTAATGAACCTTTTCCACAGGCTCTGCCAAATCAGGATCCATAAACTCCATAAGCTCTAAGTCGAGATCCTATCCCTCAATACCAATCTAACTCTGAACTGAGCTAACAATCCTCCTAACCTGGTTATCTTCATCAACAACCCTTGGTCCACTAACTTGTACTTCTTGTAGATCAAAGGTCTCCTTTCCACACTAATAAGACTACTCGAGGACTTCCTACTCAAGGCATCTGCTACCACATGTGCCTTACCTGAGTGGTACAAGATGTCACAATCATAATCTTTCAAAATTTCTAGCCATCTTCTTTGTCTGAGATTAAAATCACTCTGCTGAAAAATATACTTCAGGCTCTTGTGATCAGTGTAAATTTTGCATGTCCCCCATACAGATAATGCCTTTAAATCTTAAGAGTAAAGATAACAACGGCCATCTCTAGGTCATAAGTAAGATAGTTCTGTTCGTGCTTTTTCAGCTGCCTGGAAGCATAAGCTACTACTTTACCATTTTGCATCAGTACACAACCTAGGCCAACTCTGGAAGCATAGCAGTACACAGTGAACTTGTCTACTCCATTAAGCAAAGTTAACACTGGAACTGTAGTCAATTTCTCCTTTAGCAATTGAAAGCTATTTTCACATGCATTAGACCACACAAAATTCACATTTTTTTGAGTTAGGCAAGTCATAGGGGTTGTAATTCTTGAGAAATCCTGAACAAACCTCCTATAATACCTTGTTAAACCCAAGAAACTCCAAATCTCTATGACTGTTATCGGTCTTGGCCACTCAGGTATTGCTTCAATCTTCGGTAGATCAACTTGAATGCCATCCTTAGATGCTACATGTCCAAAGAATGCCACACTTTCCAGCTAAAAATCACACTTTTTGCTATGACAATCCACCATGGCATAATGTTGAGATAACCAATCCATTCCCAGGATTACATCAAAATCCATCACATCTAACAACACCAAGTCTACTGGCAACCCTTTGCCTTCCACTAACACAGGACACCCAAGAGGAACAACATCGATGTCCAATAAATCACTTAGAGGCGTGGCAACTGATAAAGGAATTGCCATCCTCGCAGCTTTCCAACCCGATTTCGAAGTGAACACATGAGACACAAAGGAATGGGTAGCACTCGGATCAATTAAAACTACAACATCAAAATAACATACTGGGAGTGTACCTGCTACCACTACATTGGATGCTTGAGAATCCTGCTGTGTGAGAGTGAAAATTTGGCCTGACCTCTGCCTCCCTGCTGACTAGTAGAAGCCTACCCAAATCCTGTAGCACTGCCTCTACCTCCTCTACCTTGCCCTTGCTGGGCTACAAACTGAGAGGTGCTCGGGTACTGGAATGGCAGTGGTTGAAACTAAGCTAGAGCTATACTAGCTGAAGATTACTATGGGAACTGCTGCTGAAACCCTGAATAAGGACATGATCTTGTAAAATATCCCATTTGTCTGCATCGAAAGCACGCTCTTGAAGGCATATAGCACGGTCCCTGATGGACTCTCCCACATATCTGACTGGCACTGGTTGCAGATCATGTGATACCACATCCTGAACTCTGACCGTTGTTACTAGTGGCAGTGCTTGAACCGAATCTGATAGGTCTACGGCCTCCATTGCGGCCATGTCTACCTCTCCTACGAACCCCATGCGGAGGTCTCTGGCCCTATTGAAAAGGTCCTCCCAATTGACTACTAGTGCCCAATTGAAATGTTGTATGCTGGGCGCTCATAAACCCTCATACACTGGCATAAAATACCGCTACTTCTGGGTATAACATAATCTGAGCTCCTTGCTGAATTAGAGGCTACATATGTAGTATGGCCTGGAGTATAGCTACTGCACCCTGCTGAACTCCTGGTGCATAGGCATCTTCCTCAAATTCCTAGCGTGCAGGTCTATCATCCTACAACTCTCTCTGTTTACGGTGACATGCCGCTCCTTTGGGTCTACCTCTACCTCTACCCCTACACCTAATTGGAGGCACCGGGGGTAAAATCTCATCTTGGTAAAACTCTCCATCCTTGGCCTTATCGACTGGTGGAGTGATACATGCTCACCATATTCTGGAAAGAACAGAAATAATACATACAATTCAAATAACAAAATAGATATCCTAATGGTTACACCTAATTCTAAAAGCAAGGAAAACTTTTCAAAGACGTAATCGAACCTAATTGCTGCAGTAGTTTCAAAGAAAAATTTAAACTCTATCAACCTAGGTCAACCACACTAAACCTAGGCTCAGATAGAAACTTTGTCATTACCCAAACTCGAGAGTCATGACTGGCACTAGGGAACAAGAATTCACATGAATTTAAAACCCGTAGCAAGCCTTAAACTTAAAAATTCACACTTAACATAACATAAATATGCCTCTGAATGAAATTTTTTGATAACATAATAAAATTCTCCATAACAATATCTCAATAAAATATTTTACAAAATATTCAAGTACACAACCTCAGACAATAACATTATCATAAACTGCAATAAGTACGTAATATTACTGCAACTTCTAAGAGATACCAGAAAATAATAGTTCAAAATTTACATAAATCGGTTGGTGAAGAAAGAGTCTGGCGAAGGGTACTAAGAGAGGTCTAATGAGAAGGATCCTGAAAAATAATTGAGGAGGGTCAGACCTCACTGAGTGAATTATTATTTTATATATACATGCAACCTAAGCATACAAGCAACCAAGCATCAATATAATATTTATATATTTATATTTATATTTAGTTAATTTATACATACATTTCAGGAAAATGCTCAAAAACACTTTTCATATAAACACAGGAGATGCAAACAAGTGGAGGATCGGAGTAGAATCCTAAGAATTTTGTAACCTCAAATATTGTACTCCACTAATCATTAAATTTCTTAATTCCAATAATATTTCTCTTTTTCAAACTTTGGTAGTGGACTGGCCCCAAGACACTAAGTCAACTGAGCTACAACAGTCTCGTTATTGGTATGACTAGCCACGAAACACTAAGTCAACCGAGCTACCATAGCCACACTACTGGTATGACTAGCCCCGAGACACTAAGTCAATGAAGCTACCGCAGCAAACCACTCTAAACCAAAAATCTCAATAAATCATTGAATCATTTCACACATCAATCATTAAATCATAACTTAGCATCTAGCGTGCTATTGCGCAATAGTCCTAGTGTACCTTACTAGGTAGCACGTTCTACTACTATCCTCCAAAAACATCACATCACAATAACAATTCATATCAACAATAAAAACAACATCCAAGTCAAGAACACAATATTCACATTATATATATATATTTTTTAATAATCACCAAACAAATAAATAACAAATAAAGGTCTAATGTAGCATGTTTATATAATAAAAATATAGAGGGAAATTATTTCCACATAATTAATAAAATTCTAGTTTATAATTAAAATTCCGTTAATGAAATCAAATTCCATTTTTGCAATTAAATTAGTATAATTTGTAAATAATTATTAAAATCACCCAATTATACCATAAAAATAATAAAAGGCTCATTTAAACTAGAAAATAATAAATAAATTTATTGTTCATATATTTCACAAAAATACTACTAATTAACTAAAAATTGGAAATTAATTATAATAATTATTTTTATACCCTTATTACTTAAAATAGTCTAAAACATAATAATTAACAATAAATTTAATTAAATTCAATTAAATACTAAACTACAATAATTTCTCTAAAAATACACAAATAATCATAATCTTCAAAAATTCATAACTTAATTCATACACAATTTCACAAATTTTTCTTCACAAAGTATACTCCACACAATATGTAGAATTTATTAAAAATATAAAAATATCCCGGGTCTGGAACAGTAACGTGAACAGTACCCGAGACGCGAAAAATTCAAAATTTTTAGAAAAATAAATAAAATCATATTTAGATAGCTCATAATTTCTACAACAAATAATCCTAATGCAACTATAGCTAATAAAATCAAATTCAAGCTCAATTTCGAAAATTAACTAAAAATACTCAAAATCAAATTTATACAAAATCGGGATAGTTACTAGAGTTGAAACCCGAAATTGATTGAGAGCTTGAGAAGCCCAGAGGGAGAACTTTCAAAAGACACCAACATCAGGCCTTCAGGTCACTAGAAACGTCGCCGGTGTTCTCCCTTTAATCTGGCCAAAAAGAAAAACGGGGAGAGGAGGAGAAAGGGTGGTCGCCAGGGAAGGAGGAGCAGCTGAGGACGTTAGTTTGTGGCTATTAGTGGTGATGTGGGGTGACCGGACGGCTGGCAGTAGGTGGGTCAACTTCGAGAAGAAGAAAGAAGAAGAAGAAAAAGAAGAGAGGAGGGAAGAAGAAAAAAAAGAAAAACACGTTTTTGACAAATTTTTTATATATTAAAACATATAATATTTGTATGTTATATAAAATAATATTCCTTTCCACTAAACCCACTTTCAATCTCCACCACATCTTTAACATATACACATAATAATATTTTTAAAACTCAATATTTCTCCCAAATACACACTAATATACATAAATACATAGTCATAATAATTTTTAAAATGTAGTAAAATATTTCATTAACTATAATTTCATAAAAATAATTAACATCCAAAACAAATCCATAATATAATTTAATTTAAATACCATACGGGTTATAACAAACCATTTACTCCTTCTGTTTATTGTTACACTCATTGGGTAATTTCCTTATGAAATTACTCACACTTGCATTTTTCTTATTTCTCCAGTATAGTGTAGAGTAGTATACAGTACTACTTATACTATGGCTATTAACTAGACCACCTTGGTTTACAAGATGACTTTATCTAAGACCTTATTTAGATATGTCATTAGCCATGATGCCAGCGTAGAGCTTGCTTTTAAGATAGCTGTAGAGCTAATAGGTCAGGAGCTGCGTATCTCAATGATTAGGGAGGAGATGGAGGACATTATTCACACTACCATTAGGGTCATGTATGAGACAGATTCTAATGTCCAGGTTACCTTGATTTGGCAGTGAGGTATTTTGGGTGACTATACATTTTGCTCGTTTGACTGATGCTAATTGTTGTAGCTCAGTTGACTTAGTGTCTCGGGGCCACTTATGCTGGCAGTGAGACTGCGGGAGCTTAGTTGACTTAATGTCTCGGGGCCAGTTCATTGTCAAATTGGAATAGAGAAATATTTTTGGTATTTAAGTGAGCCTGTTGGCTAATGAGGTTTAGTGATTGAGGTTGCAAAAATTTTAGGATTCTGCTCCGATCCTCCACCTAAATCTTTCTAAATTTATTTGTTTTGATGTGAAATGTGATTTTGAGCATCTTTATGAATGCATGTAAATAAATATAAATATAAATATATATAAATATTATATTGATGCTTGGTTGTTTGTATGCCTAGGTTGCATGTATGCATATAATAATAATTCACTCAGTGAGGTTTAACCCCCCCTCAATTATTTTTTCGGATCCTTCTCATCAAACCTCTCCTAGTAATACTCTTCGTCTGACTCTTTCTTCATTGGCTGACTTATGTAAAGTTTGAACTATTACATTCTTGTATTATTTTAGATGCTGTAGTAGTAATATGTACTTGTAGTAGATTATGATGATGTTATTGATTGAAATTGTGTACCTGACTAGTTGTATAAATATTTTATCAATATATTAATTATGGAGATTTCTTTATATTATTAATGTTTTAATTCTGAGGCATTTTTGTGGTTATGCTAATTATGAATGTTGTGTTTTAGGCTTGCTACGAGTTCTAGATTCGTGTGAATTCCTATTCCCTAGCGCCGATCATGACTCCTAGTTTAGGTCATGATAAAGTTGGTATCAGAGCCTAGGTTTAGTATTATTTGACCTAGGTTAGGAGGGTTAAGTTTTCTTTGAAACTACTACAGTAATTAGGTTCATTTATGTTTTTGAAAAGTCTTCATTGTTTTTAGATTTATGCATAATCGTTAGGATATTTGTTTGTTATTTGAATTATGTGTTTCTTTCTTTTATTTTAGAATGAGGTGAGAGCGAGTTGCTCCACCGGTTGTTGACGCCGATGATGGTGAGTCTTACCAGGATGGGGCTTAAAACCTTGTGCCTCCAGTTAGGTGTAGGGGTAGAGGTAGAGGTAGACCTCGAGGAGCGGTAAGTCACCGTAGATAGAGGGAGCTACAGGATGAGGAACCTGTAGGCCAGGATTTCGAGGAAGCTACCTTTGCATCAGGAGTTCAGCAGGGTGCAGCTGCTATACCTCAGGTAGTATGACCGATGCAGCCTCTATTTCAGCAGGGAGTTCAGGGTATGTCAGACCTATAGGCATCATTATTTGACTCCAAAGTTGGCAGGATAATATTTGATGGCACATCAGATCCATTGGATTTTCTCCATACGATCGAGTCGAGAACCCGGACTGCACACACTGATTACCAGAGGATACTGATTATTGAGTTATCAGTTGAGGGCTCAGCATTGGATTGGTTAGTTCAGGTCATCTAGCTCCATATGATGACATTTACTTGGGCTCAGTTTAGAGAGCGGTTCATGAGACATTTCTGCCCAGAACCTGTGTAGATGAGTTACAGACTCCGACTGACAAACATTTTCAGAGGCAACAGGTCAGTGGAGGAGTACACTAGAGAGTTCCTCATACTAGGTCGATATGCAGAGGACTTGATGAGAGATCAGTATTTTACAGTCACTACATAGGTCACTAGATTGGGTTTTGCGCTAGCTGGGATTCTTACTACAGGCCTGACACTTGAGTTTGTGATAGAGTTGGCCAAGGAGATAGAGCTTAGATTGATCGGGCAAGGAGTTATGCCTAATTATTATCAGATAGGAGGTGTCCAGGCAGGAGGATCTTAAAGCATTAAATACACAACATTTAAGATTGGCTCCAGTAGTCAGCCCAAAGGATTTGCTCAACAAGGTCAGAGATAAGAGTAGTAGATATGGCCGCAATGGAGCCCACAGACCAGTCTAATTTGGTTTTGGTGCTACTAGCAGTAGTAGTGGACAAAGTTCGGGATATGGCAGCACAGGATTTATAGCCAGTGCTTGCCAGACTTGTGGGAGAGTCCATCGAGGACCGTGTTATTTAGCTTCGGGAGCATGTTTTAGATATGAACAGATGGGACATTTTGCTAGAGCATGCCCTTATTCTAGTTTTCAGCAGCAATTTTCATAGTATTCCACTGCTAGTACAGTTCCAGCTCCTTATCAACCGCCACCAGCTCAGTATCAGAGTACTTCACAGTTTATGGCCCAACAGGGGTGAGGCAGAGGAGGTAGAGGTAGTACGAGAGGCTTTGGTCAGGCTTCCTCTAGCTAGCAGGGTGGCAAAGGATGGGCCAAAGTCTTCATTCTCACCCAACAGGATGGTTAGGCATCCAATGTCGTTGTCGCACTTACACTCCCGGTATATTTCATTAATGCTAGAGTCCTGCTTGATCCGGGTACTACTCATTCTTTCGTGTCCTCTATTTTTGTGTCGAATTTGGGTTGGCAAGCCGTAAGGATGGTAGTACCTTTATCAGTTGCCATGCCTCTAAGTGATTTATTAGACATCAATGTTATGCTTCCTGGGTGTCCGGTGTTGGTAGAAGGAAGAGAATTGTCAGTGGACTTGGTGATGCTAGATGTGATGGATTTCGATGTGATCCTTGGAATGGATTGGTTGTCTCAGCACTATGCCAATGTTTATTATCGGAGTAAAGAGGTAATTTTTAAAATTTTGAATGATGAAGAATTTAAGTTTGTGGGTAATAAGAGTTTTGCACCTCAGAATCTTATCTCCGCCATCACGACTAGGAAGATACTGAGAAAAGGATGTTAGGGATACTTTGCATTAGTCAGGGATACTACAATAGAGAAAACATCCATCTTAGATGTTCCAATAGCATGTGAGTTTCTAGATGTCTTTCTTGATGAGTTACCAGGTTTACAACCTTACAGGGAGATCGAATTCTGTATTGATGTGTTCCCAGGCATAACTCCTATCTTTATGCTACCTTATAGGATGGCTCCTGAAGAGTTAAAAGAGCAGTTGCAAGAGTTATTGGACAAGGATTTTATTTGACCCAGTGTTTCTCCTTCGGGTGCACTAGTCCTGTTTGTGAAGAAGAAGGATGGTACACTTAGATTGTGCATTGATTACAGAGAGCTGAACAAGGTAACTGTTAAGAATAAATATCCTCTTCTAAGGATAGATGATTTTTTTGACCAACTTCTGGGTGCACAGTTTTTCTCCAAGATCAACTTGAGGTCGGGTTATCATCAGCTACGGATCAGGGAAGCTGACATTTCTAAAATGACATTCCATACTAGATATGGTCATTATGAGTTTCTAGTGATGTCCTTTGGGTTAACTAATTGATGCGAACTAGGCTTACCTAACAAGCAAAACCCGCAACAATCTATTGATACCCACACCTTAGATCGTCCAAGAAACAAGTCAGGTGGAAACTAGAACCCTTAATTATCTAACAACTAAGAACTCTAGCTATCAGGAAGTCGCCACAATTAGATAAGGATGTTCTAATTGATAAGACAAGTGAACTATCTAACAACCTATTTTGTTTAGAAAGTTCAAAGAATAAAACTCCAAGTAATTTTGAAGAAAAATTCGTCACTTTAATTTAATT
>CATIWM010286840.1:0-12463 GCA_949671775.1 Mallotus repandus
TTAAAAGCATCATTCTTATGAGCAAGAAAACACACCCAAGTAAATCTAGAGTAGTCATCAACCAATACATATGCATAGTGCATTCCACCGAGACTAGCAACTCTAGTTGGACCAAACAAATCCATATGTATAAGTTCAAGTGGTCTAGAAGTTGATATAATATTTTTGAGCTTAAATGAAGACTTGGATTGTTTTTCTTTTTGACAAGCATCACAAGGTTTATCCTTAGTGAATTCAAGTTTTGGTAAACCAATCACAAGTTCATGTTTACAAAGATCATTCAACAGCTCAAAATTTGCATGTCCTAACTTTCTATGCCATGTCCATGTGTCATGGAAAATAGCCATCAAGCATTTAATATCCTTGTTATTAATTTTATTCAAATCAATAACATAAACATTATCAACTCTTTCACCACTAAAAATTACTTTGTTTTCATCAAGACTACTAACAAAGTAATTCTTAGGATAGAAAGTGACTTTGTTTCCCATATCACATAAGTGACTAATACTAAGCAAATTATGTTTAAGACTATCAACAAGCAATACATGATGTATAGATAAGGACTGAGAGTTCCTGATTTCTCCGATGCTAATAATATTTCCTTTTGCATTGTCTCCAAAGGTAACATGTCCTCCATCCTTAGCATCAGGCTCGTTGAATTACTCTTTGTCTCCAGTCATGTGTCTTGAACATCCACTATCAAGATACCATTTACTTTTTATTCTTGTGGACTTCAAGCACACTTACAAAATGCAATTTACACATTCTTTTGAACCTAAACCTTTCTTGGCCTAGGTTGGTTAGTCTTAAGGTAATCCAAAGGAATCAAGTTTAAGTGAAATCTTCTATAGAAGCACACATTACTAGAGTGACCTTTGGTCATGTAATAAAAACATTCAATATTGGCAAATTTATTTCTCCTAGGATGATATGCTTTCCTAGTGTGTGAAACATGCCTTATGTATTGTGGTGGTGAATTCTTTCTATAACTCTTTTGAGTCATAGTGTGAGACATACATTGGCAATGACAATGTGTATTTTGATAAGTTTGTGCAGCATGTTTATGTGCATTGTGTTGTGTAACATGCTTAGAAGTATTGTGTCTAGTATACATGTAAGCATGTTTAGGTTGAGGTGCTCTAGTTTGAGCCTTACCTCTTTGTGTCAATAGGGGTTGAGTCTTATGAGACTTTCCTTTATTATTTGACACTTGTGACCTCTTAGCTTTGAAAGCTTGAGTCTCATTTTTGAAGGTAGAAGCCGTGGAATTATGTGCTTTAACAAAATTGATATATGATGATGATGAGGAAGCCATTCCATTTATATATCCAATTCCATGAACATCTCCATGGAGTTTTTGAGAGTTAAGAATATTATTCAAAGTTTCTTTTCCCTTCATGAGTTTAGAAATGGAATTCTTTAACTCTAAAACTTCCTTAGAAAGTTTTTTATTTTCATCATTTGCTTTCTTTAGTTGGTCTTCCAAGGACTTTGAGTTTTTCAAACCATTAGCAAGTTCATCATTTGATTTAACTAATTTATAAAATTAAATTTTTAAATTTTTAAATTCCATGGTTAAACTAGTTAACTTATGTTTATAATGCTTCTTCTTAGTAAGTAAGCCTTTGCATTTAACCATAAGTTTACTAGCAATAGAGCTCTCATCATCATCATCATCATCATCATCATCATCATTATATTCATAATCACTAGAAGAGTTAGAAGTAGATGGTACCACTTTTTCATCTTCAAGAGCCATGAAGCAAAGGTTGGCCATTTCTTATTGTTCCTCTTCCCTTTCGGATTTGGAGGAGTCATCCCAAGTAGCTTTGAAGGCCTTCTTCCTATCCTTTGCTCCTTTGTTCTTGAACTTGAGTTTGGGGCACTCACTTCGGATGTGACTCGGTTTCTTATATTCATATCAAGTAACTTCTTTGGTTTTCTTCTTACCTTTTCCTTCATACTTCTTGTTGAAATCTTTTGTTCTTGAGGTATGTTATTTTCTCAAGAACTTCTTGAAGTTTCTAATGAGCGTAGCAATCTCAGTATCTTTATCACTAGAATCTTCAAGGTTTTCTTTTTCACTATCATTTTTTGAAGCTTTTAGTGCAATGCTCTTCTTTTTCTCTTCCTTCTCTTCTTGCTCTTCACCTCTTTGCTTTATTGTAAGCTCATGGGTGAGAAGCTTTCTAATAAGTACATCAGTTGAAAGAGTAACAAGGTCTTGAGCTTCCTCAATTGAAGTGACTCGAGATTCTCAATCCTTCTTAGGTAAGATTCTTAGAATCTTATTGTTTACTTCTTCATTGGTGAAATGTTTACCAAGTTTCTTGAGGGTGGTGACAAGAGCATTAAGGCGATTTGTCATTTCAATGATAAATTCTTAAGGCTTCATCTTGAAGAGTTTATACTCATACATGTGGAGTTGAACCTTCTTGCTTTTAACTTGAACATTTTCTTCGTAATGATTTTCCAAGGTTTCCCACATTTTCTTGGCAGAAGTGCAATGTTGAAGCTTGCCTCCTTCTTCTCTTGACATGGAAGAGACTAGAGTGATTATAGCCTTTTTATTTTTGTGATTTCCTTCTTATTGAATGGTGTTCCAATCATCTCTTGGAACTTCAGTAATCATACCATCAATTGTAGCTTTGGGTGGTTCCCAACCTTTTCGGGCAATGTCCCAAAGTTTGATAGAATCACAATCTAGATAGAGCTCCATTTTAAACTTCCAATGAGGATAATCATTACCATCAAAGAATGGTCTAAGAGAAGAAATATTTGAGATTCACTTCCCATGATCTTGTATTCTAGCAATGAAGTGCCTAAAATTCAAGCTCTGATACTAAATAAAAATGCCCTAGAGCGAGGGGGGTGAATAAGGCTATCGAACAAAAATCAAAACTTAAAAATAAATAAACAAAATGAAAGAATGTTGAGAAGGAAGAATGATGAACACAATAATTTAAGGAGTTCATATTCTCAACAATCCTACGTCTCCACCTAACTTATCCCCAAGTTAGGATTTTAATCACCCACAATCTTATTCACAAGATTGAGTATTCACAAGAGTTTAAGGCTCACTCTTACAACCTTACAAACAAGAGTTTCAAGGCTAACTCTAAAACTAATTCTCAAGTGTTTTAATGGCTAAACACTTAAACCAATTCCTTTATAATAGAACCTCACTTTCCTTTTTTTAATCCCCCGAAAATATAAGAACAATAATTTCTATTCTAATCACTCACAAACTCTCATAAGAGTTATACAAAGATAAAAAGAATTTTGAGAGAATTTAGAGCTTAATTGAATGCTTGAGAGTGTATAAATGATAAACAAGTTTTCTTGACCTTTGAATGATCTTCAGATGTTGTATTTATAGTTGAGCAATTCAATTATAGTTGTTAGAAACAATAATTTTGTTTCCAACAAATTCAAACTTCATTTGAATGAAATTTAGACTTTTAGGCTGTATTTTCTTTGGTCCCGGTCAGTATATTCAAAAATATATCCGTTATAGCTGTTATATTTGAAGCCTGAGTTGGTCCCGATCATGACTACATTGATCCTGGTCAGGACCTCACTGATCCCGGTCGTGACATTGGCTGGGGATATATTCTGGAATTTTTCTTCAAGTTGGTGCAATTTTGGTTTCGATCAGGATCATAAATTTTAGCCATTGAAAATGATCGAATCAGCCTAAGCTTTTTTCATGAAAGTTGTAGGTATTTGTCTTAGATTTCCATATCACTTTGAATCACCTCATTTGGACCTCTGTAGATCAAGATATTTTTGAAATACTAAGAGCTGCTCAATTCAAAATGAAAACTGCATATGCTGATTTTAACTGAAGATTTTCAAACCCAAATGAATTCAGATTTAGACAAGTAAGATCAATTCATAAATTTTAAGATGTCTAATTCAAATTTTAAGAAGATCATTTTCTCATTATAATGCTCCGAGGATGTCAAAAACCTTCTTGAATCTCAGAGGTCGAATTCTTTGATAATTCTTCACTTTGAGTATCCAATTAAGTCCTAACTTATACACACTTAAACCAACAAAGTTAAATACTCAAAATTAAGTTTGTTAAGATCAAAATCAAGATTAATCATTGCTAAGGTCAACACTCTTTCTCTTTTATTATTATTATTATTTTTTTTTGCTTTCGCTTCTTCTCCTTTTTATTCAAGCAGACGCAAGAAAAAAAAAGATTGACGGCAAGTGGAGGAAGAGTTCCAACATAAAGATTCTCCTTTTATCAACTTTTCTCTTTAAGCAAAATAAGTTTGTATTGAGGTTAGAACCTAATAATCAAGAAATTAACAAGACAAGAAGAAGGTAGTTGTAATTGTAGATTGATTTTAGTTCGAGGCTTTTGGCTAGACTTTCTATGAGTATGGTGTTGATAAGTAAAAAAGAAATTTGTGCTTTTTTTTTAGGTTATGCTTTTCTTGGTAACATTAGAAGATGCTCTTTCTATCAAAGACACTCTAAATTTTTTGGGTTTTTCTTGAGTATAGTCTCTAATTTATGGCTAGAAAATGAGTAATTTGTAATTTAATTCTAGAAAATAACTCGATATTGGTTTGTCATTTTTTACTATTAATTATATTTTGGGTGAATGATTTAAAACTCTACTACTAAATTTGAAGTGGTGGATGATGATGATAACATATATATATATATTTTTTTTGAAAATATGATGATAACACATTTGATAATGCAATTTTGCTGATTTTGATTTGTTAAATCTTGGGAAAACTTGAGGATATACTTTTTTTTTTTATATTTGAAATGATATTCTATATGAAGATGATAAATTTAGTCTATTAATGGCATCTAGATGAAATATATGGTGGTTTCAACGGTGGCATAAGGTGGTTCGAATAGGTGCTGGAAAGAGAGGAAGAAGATGAGTCTACTTTAATATCAAATTACAATTTAATCCTTTTCCATGTATATTTTTCCATTTAGATACATTATTTGCACATGTCAACATATTTTTTAGCTTCACGTACTTAACAATGCGTTGTTCCACACTTTTTGTCCACTTTGATAATTCATAAGTTAAATAAATTAATTAAATTGATTTTAGGAGTTAAATTGGTCTAAAATAAAAGTTGAAATGTGTAATTGATTAAAATAAAAATTAAAAAGTGATATAGGTTAAAATGGTAAAGTTTAGGGGTGAAAGTAGGCATTTGGCCAATGTATTACTCTTTTATTTTCTAAAAAAAAAAAATCTAATCTTTCACTTATTTGTTGACTTCTCTTTATTTGGTTCATATCAATTTATTAGATTTAAAATGAGATATTTTATAAGGAAGTAGCAAAAGAAATTCAACTAATAGTTGGCTTATACATGATACTTAGAGATAAAATTTCACAAACAAAAAAAATCCAATTGTATCTATAGCAATTGTAAGCATGCAACCTAAAAAAAGCTCCTAATATTCCGTTACTCCACTGTTCTTTGGAATGAATTGCTATGCTCCGCAGTTTTTATTCAATTTTTATTTGTAGTAGAATAACAAAAGTTGTCGCCTTTGTGATTTGTGTTGACCCTATTTTCAGTTTTTGCATATATCTTTGGATGCTTTAGGATGTGATGAATGCAAAAAATGCATGCATTCGCTGAAAATTTATTAATGTCAGCTCACTTAGCTATGCAAAATTAGGCTTTATTTTAGTAACTTTATGCCAAAATAATTTTACCTCTTCAATTTGCATAAAAGAACAACTTTGCTTTTAACCGAATCAATTATATTTAAATTTGGTTTCCACACTTGCAAATTTTATTTTGAGCCTATTCGATGTTTATTTTTTATGCTTCTATGACTCCTAAATGATTAATACCATTTGTCCATTAAATAATTGAGCTTTAAAAAGAAACGAATTTTGAAAGAATATGCAATACCCAAATGATTAAATACCATTAGTCCATCGCATACGTAAAATGCTTCCTACAAATAAATTATTAAGCTTTAAAATGAAACGAATTTCAAAAGAACATGCAATTGACCATAAAGTACCTTGTTGAAGTAGGACACACATTTTATTACTCCCCTATTAAATTTTCACTGCCCAAAAACTCAAATAATGGTATTTAGTTAGAGATAATTTATATAAACAGCCCCGTAAAGAGTAATTTATACTTTTTTCTAATAAAATTATTAACAAATTAAATAAAAAATAAATATAAGCATAAAATAAAAAATAAATATAAACAGTCCGGGCAGTTCACTAGTAATTATGTTAAATCTTAAAAACAAATTTTATCTAAGGGTGAAGATTTTTGCACTCCAATAGTTGATTTTTCACTCCTCTTTGAATTTTGTTGCATAACAAATTACATAGTTATCCTTTAATTAAAATATTTATTTTTTCATAAATTACAATTCCTAAACTACCCCTTTTTTTTTAATATTTTACCCTAATAGAACTATAGTTATAGTAGGCTATAATGTCATTTTATTTTCATTCTTTTTATTTTGTCGTCATTCATATTTTTTAACAACATAATAACTTTCCCTTATTCAAACTAAGAAAATATAAACTCAATGCAACAATCTTTATAATTTTTGGTTATGTTTATAATAGTGCAAAATACATAGCAGGTTGCATCAGGATGTCTTACAATTAGTGTCTCCTTCTAGTTGTTTTGAAAATTGACTTGAGTTGCAACATGATACCATGACAAACTAGGCCTTTATCATATGGACCATTCATCTGTGTGTTAAGGTCGTGAGCCAAAAAAAAATATTTCTTGTTATATTAACATATCAATTAAACAAGTCAAAGACTGCAAAATGGCATTGTCAAAGGCCAAACAAATGAGAGTCGGAAGGCAGACAATTTATTTTTAAAAGAAGTTTCTTGTTCAGAGAAAGCCACTCTCTTCAACAACAAAAAAGCAAACTTAAAGAATTTGAATTGCAGATGAACATCATGTTATTGTCAAAGAAAGCAATATTAGTTGTAGCATTAAAATTCCAACATTCATCAACTTCTCAATTCTTATGTGAATTTGGCATCTCCATTCTTAGTAGTGATGACAATAAGAAGAAAATAATTTTGAATGTTAAATTAAAAAATAATTTTGAATGTTAAATCTGTATGTATGAAGATGAAATTTTATTTAAAAATATAAATGGTTGTAGAATAAAAAAATAAAGATAAAATGATGTAATCTATAGTCTTATTAGGGTAAAATATTAAAAAAAAGTAGTTTAAAAATTGTAATTTGTGAAAAATAAATATTTTAATTAAATGATAACTACGTAATTTACTTAAAAGAGGAGTGTAAAAATCAACTAGTGGTTGTTGAATCACATCATGGGAAGCATTATAGTAAAACAAAGAATTTCAGAAATTTAATTAATGAAAGATGTGTGTCGCTAAAAAAGGCCACGCTGACACCCACCAACCATCACGTAATCCTGGCCCAACCTTTGTTTTTGTTTTGATTGTTACACCGTCCTTATCAATTTCAAAAGCTGGAAATCATTGACCCGAGATACAAACAATATCATGTGTGATGAATGGTTTTGGATGTGTTGGCTTGAAGTAGGATTTGATTTCCACCCTATCTGGCTATGCGCTTGCGTAGTTCAGTAGTTCACTAGCATTAGATGCGTTGGCCTGAAGAAATGCGATTTGCGATTCCATTTCCACCCCATATGCATGGTGCAAGGGGCCAACATCTTTAATCACCCAACCACCCAACCAAAACCAAAGACTTCTTACAGTCTCATTCTTATCACAATATCACATGCCTCCAATCCCAAACTACCAACTCCATTCGCTTCGAAATAAATAATTAAGCTCAAATTAATTGCGCTTTTTCTTTTTGTGCATATAATTTTTTTTAATCCAAGGAGGTGAATGACTTTGATATGGAGAAAAGAGATGCACAAAATCAAATATATGTACGATATTATAGCACTTGAAGCAGAGTTTCTTCTCATTAAATTATTATTCAAATGAGTCTCTACCCATTAAACTACTATTCTTCCTATCGAGTTGCTCGTTTGAGTCGCGAAAAACCCAATTCAAGAGCAATGGATTAATTAATTAACAAGCTCCTTGACATAGATATGCATATATACATATAGGAGAAATACATACATGAAAAAGCTAATTCTCACATCATCAGATAAAGCATGTAAATTCCCATACACGAGTTTTTAATTACACAAACATACACAAACCATGGCTTAGCCCAAATCCTATTCCATAAACAAAATCTGCAGATGCACACAAGCTAGCCACTGCTAATTTATTTAAACCTTAGAAAACATAACAGGTATACAGATGACACTATTATTTAGATATGCTCCTTCCCTTGTAATAATTATAACCAAGGCAGGATCTTTCTAGCTGCTCCATTTGCATCCTCATTTACAGGTGCATGGATCGCACTTGCAGTCATCACCACACTTGCAGCCACCGTTCTCAGCTCCAATACCCGTCTCAACACCAAGTTCGAAGCCTGCCCTCTCTGGTGCTACCCCAAGGACCAGGGTCTCAGCCGTGGTTTTCTCTGAATAGCTCATGTCAGGATACATCTTGGATCTGCCCAAAAAATAAATAAATAAATCATTAAAATCACCAACAACACCAAAAAAAATAAATAAAAGAAAAACAAGATCTACACGCAAAAGATTTCACCCATTCAAAAATTGAAACGGATAAAATTCGAGAAAACAAGATCGACCCATAAGATTAAACCGACCATTCAATAATTGAAATGAAGAACATACACAAAAGAACTATTCAGATCATACCCTCCTCAGCCACAGTTAGAACCGCACTTAAAGCAATTGATGTTTTTCGATACCGAGAACAGTATTTCTTCTTCTTGACTCTGCAATGGACTGGAGAGGATAAATATCAATGAATAGGCCCCTCAATATATAGGCGGTAGAGGAGAGAAGTGATGGATATTGACCATCCACGTGTCATGATATTGCGTCATACTTATCCTTGCGTATCGATCGGTCCAAGATCTCTTTACCCGCCATCTTCCACGTACGTCGCTTTCGCCTCTCATGCTCAAAACCGTCATGGCCAATTCCGGTATTTTTTCTGGAGACTAAGTTGACCTTATGTTTATTTACCGTCTGATCGAGAGAGATAAAGATGAACGTCTGATTCCATCATGGACATGGTGGACCTAAATTTTTGAAGTGTGGGGCCATTTGACACTCATAGCAGAGGATCGGGTCGTGTCGTGTCGTGTCGTTCAATTTGTGATTCCCTGTCATACAATTGCAATTCCGTCCTATTATTGAGTTGAAGAAAATTATGCACACTTTTTTAACTGCCGTTTCACCCCTAAACTTCTATGTAATTAACATTGATACCCCTCAATTTTTTTATTTTCTATTTAACCTTCAAAATTTTATTTTAAACCTATTCATATAAACAGTTATATGAATATAAAAAAATTTATTTATTAAAATAAAACTTAATTTAAGAAAATATTATAATTAAAGAAGAGTTCTTTTAAAATTTTATTTTAATTTCTAAAATTAATTATTTTCAGTATTTTATGTGTTTAATAGCATTTTAAATAAAAAAATTGTCTACTATATTATTTATTATATAGGTTAAATAAAATAAAAATTTAGAAATGAAATAGATTTAAAATAAAAGTTTAAGAATTTCTATAAAAAAGTAACAACATTTGAACGGTATTAAAGACTATCATATAAAGTTTAGGGGTGAAACTATGTATTCACATCTATATATTATAGAAAGGAAAACGATTATTTATTTGCTAAATCTTGGAGGGAATGACAGGATACTGGAACTGGTAGCGTGTTTCTGTTGGCAGATACGGAAAAACAGAAACAAAATTCTGTTTGAAGGAGAAAATAGCAGACCGGAGATAGTGGTTCAGAAAGTGCATGCCCAGTGGACATAATGCTGTAATGAGCAAGCTCAGGAGGCTCAACTTTGTCGGCCATCTGACAATGGCACAACCAGATGGAGGCTCCCAAATGAAAATGAGCTAAAACTTAACTGTGATGCATCTTTCAATCACAAAAAGAAGGAAGATCAAGTAGCGTTTGTTTGTAGAAATCACAGAGGTACCGTTCTGCATGCTAGAGCGAGGAAAATTAAATGTGATTCCTCACTGGTGGCGGAATCATTAGCTATCAGAGATGCAACTCAATTTGCAAAATCCCAGCAATTAAGACAAACTACTGCAGAGTCAGACACCGAACTTGCTATTCAAGCGATCAAGGATGCTCCGGAAGAGACCCCTTGGGAGATTGCTGCTAGCACCGCAGATATTCAACAATTGTTATCTGAGATAGAAACTGAGAATGTCTCCATAGAATTTATCAATAGAAAAGCCAATTACTTAGCTCATTGGTTTTCAAGAAACAATCTTTTGTTACAAGAAGAAGATGTCTGGAGTAACATCCCAAACCAACTTCTTGTTTTGATACAAAATGATGTAATGTTCTCGAATCTTTAAGATTAATGCGTAGTTTTTCTTCCTTGACCCAAAAAAAAAAAAAGAAAAATGATTATTTTGGTATCCCAACTTTTACTGCGATTGAGTGTGTCAACCAGTTAAAAAAATTACAATTAAATATTTTTTCAAATAATAAACCAGTTTTCGGTTCTAGCTCGCTGAGGTATTATAATTCTTAATTAAAACTATTCACATGCCTTTTATACATGTGAAAAATGGGAGTTATATGTATGAGAAGACAATAATACCCATTAAATTTTCCTTTAAAATTCATTTTTCTTTCATTTTAATTGGGACTTTAATCGCTCGTTTTCATTTCAAATTTCGTTTTAAATTTTGTGAAGCAGAAATGCCATTTTTTGAAATTCTATCTAATATTTTTATTTTTATTAATATTAGTCTATATAATAAACTGATTTACAAGTTATAGTTTTTTGTTTTTATTATATTTTATTGAAAAATAAAAAGTTAAAATTTTATGAAACAATTTAAAAATTAATTTTTAAATTACTTTAAAAGTGGTAAGGTTAAAACTTGAGAATACTTTTTTAAATTTTATTTTTTTTAAATTGAAAAATTATCAAATTTATTTTATAGGAATCTAAAAATAATTTTTAAACATTTAATTAAATCCTTCAAATAAAATTGTATAGAATCGATACAATTCATAAAATTGAAGAGGCAAATTGAATGATTTTTAAAATTAAATTAAATTAATAATTGATCAAAACTTTAGGATAGAACAAATTATTTTCCTTTTTTCTAATGGATTATAAAATGGCTACTTTAATTTTTATGTATTTTCATATCAACTGTGCATTTTTATGCCACGGCATGTCTATCTAAGTATTGTTTGAAATATTCATTTACATGCACAACCATTCATGAATTGATTTGTAAATGTAAAAGGGTAGCATACTAATCTAATCTTTCACTTATTTGTTGACTTCTCGTTATTTGGTTCACATCCATTCATTAGATTTAAAATGAGCTATTTTATGAAGAAGTAGGAAAAGAAATTCAACTAATAGTTGGTCTATACATGATGCTTAGAGATAAAATTTCATAAACAAAATAATCCAATTGTATCTTATAGGAAATGTAAGCATGCACCTAAAAAAGTAATTAATATTCCATTACACCACTATTCTTTTTTGGGATAAGTATAAAAAAGTATACCATGGTTTAACGTTTTTTCACTTTAAGTAATGTGATTTTTTTCATGACATTTCAGTATCCTATAGTATCTGTCGTTAGTAAATTTAGGTCAAATTCACTAAAATCGTTAACTATGCCGACGTGGATGTTGACTTGCTGACGTGAATGATAATGTCAACATCCACGTTAGCACGTGTAAGCAAGTCAACATCCCACGTCAACAAGTCAACATCCACGTCAACAAGTCAACGTCCACGTCAACAAGTCAATATCTATATGGTACTGAAGTGTCACGAAAAGTAACCATAAGACTCAAAATGAAAAAACGTTAAATCACATGATATTTTTTTATACTTATCACTTTTTAGAAAATATATACTTATATATTATAAATTTAGTTAAATTATATACTTATATACACACACTAAAAAAAAGATCACTTATATTTTAAATTTTGAGTCAATTATTTATTGAATTATATTTCTTCTCCTAGTTTTTATTAAAAAAATTAATTGAATTCTATTTTAAAATTTATTTCAATTTGCTCCTTTAATATTATAAATTATGTCAATTTTATTTAAAGAATGTAATAATATTTTTAAAAATTATTTTGAGATTCCTATAAAATAAATTTGCAATTTATTAAATGTTTATCCTCTTTTTCGTGTAAGAAAAAAAAATAAAATGTAAGAAAAATATTTTTAAATTCTATTTTTGTACTCTTGACATAAATTAAAAAAATAATATCTAAATGTTTTCATAAATTTTTAATTTTTCACTAAAAATTCTTAAATTTTAACTATTTTAAAATTT
>CATIWM010286888.1:0-13090 GCA_949671775.1 Mallotus repandus
TATATAATATATGGTTAAACATACACAATGATTTTGCCAAAAATATATATTTAATATATGTTTATATAAAAATGTATAAATATACACAAACTTTACTGTTTATCTATTGGTAATATTAATGAATATAAATTCAATCAATAATATAAATTTGTGCATAACATAAATTTTCAAATTTCTATTTTAAACTGTATCATACCAATCCGTTATGAAAAAATCGAATTTGCGTACCGAATTGTCCAAAAAATGAAATAATATTTGTATAAAAATTTTTAAATTTAATACCAGTAATGAAATTTTATTTTTAAAGTCTTCAAAATTTAATATGGTTCCAAATATTTTTAATTTTTTAATTTTTTATCCATACTCACTCCTATCTAAAATAGATAATTATTATAAACTAACGGAGTTAGAGTCTAGTGAGTTTCTAATTGAGTTGAACAGTGACAGCAATTAAACTCCAGCAATTTGTACAAAAACCAAATGACTTTTGGAGAATAGAATAATTTCATCACATTGAAATAGTAGTCACATGCTAATTAAATGATAAATAAAAGCTTAGAAAAAAATTGTGGTTTGTTATGGAGTGACCTCAAATTCCCACTTGTTTAGCCGCCTGTGCCTATCAATTCTTCTCTTATTCTCCCCCACTAACGTGCTTGTGAAACCAATAAGAATAAATTCTTCCACCCACAGTCCACAACACAACTTTTATTAGTTGACAAAACATATTCATTCAAGTGAATAAGTAACTTTTGTGAGGGAAACACTTCCCTCAACACAAGATCAAAAAATTATTACTTTTTTATATGATATTTGTTCATTCGAAAAAGATAATTATATATAAATAATATAATTAAAAGGATAAAGTTGAGTGATGCGTTTTACGAGTATTACAGTATTTTACAGAATATAATAAAAGATCTCATGTATCTGTTGTTTTGTAATTATATTATTAAAAAATAAAAAATTATTTATAGGCTATAAATATTTAAATTATTACATAATAAATTTATTCATATATATCTTAAATTTAAAATTATAAAAAAAATTCAAAAGAAATAAATATTAATTACTATTGAAAGTAATATTAGAATTGTCCTAAATTTGTTTTGTCTTTACACTCGCGATATGTATTACTATTCTAATTAAAAAAGCTCAGTTGTTTTACCTGTTCTTAATGCATTATATTATAATGCTGTTACTTTTATATTATAAGTATTTGCTAATTTTTCATTGCCTAAATATAAAACACTCTTTATATGTATCACTTAGTGTAATATATTTCTTGATTTTGTAACAATGATTTTTTTTTTCTTTAGTCAATTAGTATTTGTACTGCACATGATATTAAAATTATTTTTTAAATTATATAATTTATAATAATAATTAAAAAAATTTCTTATTGTTCATTATTTTAGTAAAAACATGTTCAATAAATATATATTTTAAGTATAAATATTTAAATGAAAAATTATATAAATGACCTTAGGATTAAAAATCATCAAAGAATTTTCTTGAAAAAAATTATTATTAAAGAATTTAATTAGGATTAGTTGATTAAGTAATATTTTTTAATTCTATTGAATTATAATACAAAACACACACAATAGGTTGGGAACAACACAAAGTCGTTGACAATTTTGTAAGAGCCCCTTAACCCATATAACTGTATAAAATATTTATAGTTTTGCCTGTGCAGACACCTGAAAACTGGCACCATGGAAGAGGAAGACCAAAAACAACGCAAAGAAAACAACGCCAGCAAGAAGCTGCTGCCAATTCCATGCAAAAGAAACGTACTGATTACAAGCGCCTTGCCTTACGTTAACAACGTTCCTCACCTTGGCAACATTATTGGCAGTAATCATTTTTCTTTTGCCTCCTTTCGTGTCATGTTTGTCAAATCTGTTCTTGTCGCATCTTATATATGGTGTGGTGTGTGTTGCAGGTGTTTTAAGCGGTGATGTTTTTGCTCGATACTGTCGTCTTCGTGGCTATAATGTCATATACATATGTGGAACTGATGAGTATGGAACAGCCACTGAGACTAAGGCTATGGAGGAAAACTGTAGTCCTCAGGAGATATGTGACAAGTAAGGTCTTCTTTCTCTTTTAGCGTGGTAACACCCCGTGGTTTCACCTTAATAGCACCTGCTACGAAACGCCAGCGATGATTATTCCCATATCTAATATAGGGTGGTAACCCTAAAGAAGGGGAGGATCAATATGAATTTGCTGAGTTTTGAGCTGTTAATGATTGAATTTAAGGTGTTGAATATGATTATTGTTGATTCTTATCATGTGTACAACTTCTTAGCATGCTAGCAGAAGATAATTTCGAAATTATTCTGAATATTGAGCTACAAATGACTATATCTAATTGCTTTTTAGCTTGTTCTTAGGAGTGAAGTTCATAAAAATTCTCAGTTGGGTTCTCTTTTTGTGGAAAGAACCACATCAATTTGAGGTTTACATAAATAGCTCAAGCCTCAATCAAGAAAAAGATCCTGTTGTAATATATATAAATTTCTTGCTTTCTTGTTCCCTTTGTAACTTGGCTTCTTAATTATAGATATCATGCAATCCATAAAGAGGTGTATGATTGGTTTGACATAAGTTTCGATGAGTTTGGGCGAACATCAACTCCTCACCAGACTGCAATTTGCCAGTCTATTTTCAAGAAGCTGATGGAGAACAATTGGCTTTCAGAGAATACTATGCAGCAGGTATAATGAATATATATGTTAACTGATATCTAATCATGCATATGCAGCTCTCTGTTGTCCTGTAATTTCTTTGTCATTCATCTATGAAACTTAAAGGAAGTCCAAACAATTATGCAGCTATACTGTGATACATGTGAACGTTTCCTGGCGGACCGTTTTGTGGAAGGAACCTGTCCAACACCTGGCTGTGATTATGACTCTGCACGTGGGGATCAATGTGAGAAATGTGGAAAGCTTTTGAACCCAACAGAACTTATAGATCCTAGATGCAAAGTATGAAACCATCTGATATATAACTTCTTTTAGCTCTTCGGCTACTTTAAAAGTTCAAGCTGTATGAACCCTTGAAACTTATGATCTCGTTGACAGGTATGTCAGACAACTCCAATAATCCGTGACACTGACCATTTGTTTCTAGAGCTGCCGTTGTTGAAGGATAAATTGAAGAACTATATAGATGAGACTTCTGTTACGGGATCTTGGAGCCAAAATGCTATTCAATCTACAAATGCATGGCTCAGAGATGGACTTAAACCTCGCTGCATTACCAGGGATCTTAAGTGGGGAGTTCCAGTCCCACTTGAAAAGTTCAAGGACAAGGTTTGCGCTAAATTATATGTTTACCATAGAATTGGCTCTCTTTTTACACTATAGCAGTGTGCCGCTGCTTGTATCTGATTTTCTGCAGCAAATAAAAAATCACTCTACTCGAATTCTGTGGCATTCAGGTCTTCTATGTTTGGTTTGATGCACCTATTGGGTATATTTCTATTACCTCATGCTATACACCTGACTGGGAAAAGTGGTGGAAGAACCCTGAACAAGTGGAGCTGTATCAGTTTATGGGAAAGGATAATGTGCCATTTCATACGGTCAGAAATTGTTGCATCTACTTCCGCTTTCTGTTGAGTTAGCCAGAGTTAATTAATGTTCTTAATGTAGTCATTAATTGAGGTCAAATTCGTATCCTTTTTTATGTTACTTTTTATCAGGTCATGTTTCCATCTACACTTCTTGGTACTGGAGAAAACTGGACTTTGATGAAAAGCATTAGTGTTACAGAGTATCTAAACTACGAATCAGGCGAGTCATTCCTGTTTGAATTGTCTGGTTTTACATAAGATATTCCCGCGCCGCAACGTTATCTCATGGTGGTCAAATGCAGGGTATTTCCCTTTTGATGAAACCATGATGTTTTAATTCTTCAGGAAAATTCTCCAAGAGCAAAGGAATAGGAGTTTTTGGCAATGATGCAAAGGATACAGAACAGCCTGCTGAAGTCTGGCGATATTATTTGCTAGCAAACAGGCCTGAGGTGAGTTTTTTGTTCTTTACTCCAATATTCTGTGCTAGCAAGGGTTATGCTGTTTTAAATTGTTCATGGATCTATTTACCTCAGGTTTCAGACACAGTTTTTACATGGGAGGACTTCCAAGCAAAGTTAAATAATGAGCTGATACATAACTTGGGGAATTTTATCCATCGAGTATTAAGCTTCATTGCCAGCACTTCAGGTCAGTGGCTTCTTGCCACTATCAAGTTATTGAGAACCTTATCAAGATGTTGTGGGTTGCATGAAAGTCATGTGAAAAAGCTATGTGCAAGTTTATAGGATTTAAAGCTTTAATTTATGAACCACAGAAACTTAAGATGATAGTTCTTCTGCAGGAAAAGGATACGAAACAATCATTCCTGATGCTCCGGGGGCAGAATCACATCGTATGACAATAGAATTCGCAAAAAATGTTGCTGATCTTGTGGATCAATATGTAAAAGCCATGGAGCAGGTTAAATTAAAGCAAGGATTAAAATGTGCTATGAGCATTTCCAGCAAAGGAAATTTATACCTGCAAGTAAGCTTGGAAAAAACTTCATTCGTTTCCTCGGTCTTGCAATGTTGGAGTCAGTAATTAAATTTTCTGATATGTCATGTAGGGAAGCCAATATTATAGGCTATATGAAGAAGATCGAGCTTCCTGCTCTGTAGTTGTGAAAACTTCAGTGGGAGTGGTCTATCTTCTTGCATGTTTGCTAGAACCTTTCATGCCAGCATTTTCTCACAAGGTATGGACTAACAGCTGAACTGCATAGATTTTAAAACCTTTAACATTCCTATCCAATGAAAACTTCTGTTCTTAACAACACCAGTCTGTTTTTATTCTGATGCTGAAGGTGTTCAAGCTGCTTAATTTGCCTCCTGAAACAACATTTTCACTTGCTGAAGAAGTCGATTATCTAGAAAGAGCAAAGAGACCCTGGGAAATTATTCCTGCTGGTCATATTATTGAAAAGCCGTACCCTTTATTCAAGAAATTGGTAAACATTCTTTTCATGGCACATCCACTATCAATTGTAAAAGTTCACTAGACTTTTTCCCTATCTTCTAAACTTGTCATACTTTCCAGTTTGCTCCTCAGGTTCTTTATAAGTTGAATGAAAATTAGTTAAATCTGCAAACTAACGGAAAAATATTTGTTGGTCATTTTTTTAACAAATTGAGATATCAAAACGGTTTGTTCGTAAGTTGACAGAGCAACCAGATGCATTTGAAAAAGATTTTTTTTTTCTCATTCTTTTCACATTTGGTTGTGCAGACGGATGATGAGGTGAAAGACTTCAAGGCCAAGTATGGTGGTAGTGGAGGAGCTGATAAAGCAGCCGGATGGAAGAAGATAGCTGAGAAATTGACAGAAACACATATTTCTGAATCAAAAAACTGATTTGAAACATATTACAAAACTTGATATTACTGCAGAAGCTGTACGCTGCTTTTAATTACTGGTTTAATCACAGTGAAATGTTCAACTTCCTACTTAGTTATGTAGTCAACCAAAGAGCAAAACTATGTCTGCTAGCAGAGAATTGCAGAACACAAACACCCAAGAAGGGAAAAACAGTCTAATGCATCATTAGCAAATACAACAAGAGCAAAAACTGTCTGCTAGCAGAAAATTGCAGAGCACAAACTCCCAAGAAGGAAAAAAAAAAAAAAAATCTTATGCATCATCAGACGGTCAAAACCCACTCATCTTCTGAATGCAAAAATCACCTTAATACGCCGTCTGTGGGAATCGAACCCACGACCACATGGTTAAAAGCCATGCGCTCTACCGGCTGAGCTAAGACGGCTTGACGGTCAGATGGTGTTTTTCTTTATAAACTATATGGTCATAAGCAGCTCCTACTAAAAGCTCAGCACAGAAGCAACTCAAGTTCTTGCTGCTGCAACAATGGCGGACCAAAGCTCAGAAAGTTTAATTCCCGCCCAAAGCACATCCGAAATTTCCGAACCTACACCGGTTCTAGCCGAAACCGCAACCGGAATATCCGAAACGAAATCAAAATTCGATCCAGAAACCATGCGTATGACCAAACCTCGATTAAAGCGTCTCTTCCTCACTCTCTCAGTCCTCTTCTCCTTCGTCCTAGGTCTTCCCTTACACCACCCTTTTACATTTCCTCTGCATTTTGTTATTAAATTTTCATTTTTATCGACAATTTATGGGGTTTTTTTTTTTTTGGCAGGTTTGCCTTTTTTATGGAAATCGGTAGAAATCTATCGGTCGCCGTTGCCATTTGACGATATGGAGACACTTTCGAAAGAAATCGAATCAAATCCCTTGCAATTTCCATTTCATTTCCGAGCTATTTTCTTCAGTTCAAACCCTAATTTCAGTTCACATGATTTGGAACGCTCAATCACTTCTCGAATTACCAATCTGACCTCGCAGCAGACCTCTCAATGCAGCACCTGTAATAATTTCACTCTCTTCGTTAGCGTTTGTAAACAATCACATCCTGATAATCACAATCCATCTCGCTTATGTGATGGCATTGCTGCTGCTGATTTAAATTTTGGTGATGATGACTGTGTTGATGAGGTTTTGGAGTCTATTTTGAGTGAAAGGAGAGTGTATAGTGTGGTTGTGGTGGATAGGGATGATGATGATGTGGAGAAGGGGGTGAAGGCAGTGGTAGGGAAGTATCGGCACGCCTGGATTGTAGGGAGGGAATTGGAGGTTGAGAGAGTGGTTGAGAGAGTGGCGGAGATATTTGTCAATGTGTTTGGTAATGGAGGCAGAGAGGAAGGGTTGATTCATGAGGGGTTTATGCCTGTTGGTGCTGATGGAAGGATTGTTTTGTCGTTTAATTTGCTTAATGCGAATCCGCATGATTGGATATTTGATTGGTAATAAAAGCTGATAACTTTTTGTTTGTTTTGCTTGAATTTTGATCACTAATGCAGTAAGATAACTAATTTAAAAAAAAATGAAATGATTATGCATTTCTTTTAGATTAGAGATTACTCCATCTAGTTAGTTTCATGTTTGTTTCTGAGGGCTGTTTTGTGCTGGAAATGTCAAGTGATGGAATAACCATGAGTACAGTAGGTATCGTTCAAGAACCAATAGAGGGAAAAGTTTGAGTTTACTTGTACTGAATATTAGTTTGTTGATTAAAGAGAGTTTTAAGGTAAAATGTATTGATCATTTTATGTTTTGAGTTCTAAATTTTAAGGTGCTAAGATAAGACATTCATTTGAGCGTATGAAACAGATATCCTCATGATGCGTGTGCATTCTACCTTTCTATTTTCAGGGATTTTCAGAGAATAGATGAGACTTTGTTGGCCCCTGTGATGGAAGCATTGGGACCTATAGCAAACATTACTGTGGAAAGCCAGGTAATGCAAATGAATACTTCATTCTTGTGCAAAATACTTGTTTTATGCAAATTATTTGGCTTTTCCCTTTTGGTTTTTGTCCCTAAAAGATTTTTGTTTGTGTTTTTTCTTCTGGATAGGTTTTGTACCATTCACCCAAGTCCTCATTTTCTTCCTGGGATGAAAAGCTTGGAAGCTATATCTTCAGTGTCAATGATCTTCCATTCTTTGTACGTTTCTTTACTTCCTTGATTACACTTTGGTAAATGATTAGACAAATAGATCACTTTGGCCATTTTAATTTTCTTTAATCTTGGAAACTTAGAGTCATTTATGTGCAGTAGATCACTCAACGTCTAGATTGAGAGAGTTCACAAATTTTTCTCACTTGTGTTCTCAAATTTTTTGAATAGGTAAACTCAAATGAATGGCACTTGGATACTTCTATTGCAGCTAGTGGGCGATCAAAGATATTGCAATTTGTGGTGTATATTCTTTAACTTTATTTCCTTTGTTCTTTCTAATTACACCATTATCTTACTTAAATAGTATGTGAAGTCAGTTTTCACATTATCTGCCATGTAATGTTACATGAATACCTCAAAACATGTGCCTTTCAGTCAATTGCATGTATTTTCCTTACAAAATGTTGGTTATTATTTTTGATACCATGCCCAAAAATTTAGGCTTCCTTTTTTAGTTGCTAGGTTTTTCTTGAAATATGCATTAAAGGAGAAATCCTACTCATGGAAAGATATTTTTGTCAATGTTCTCTCTCCATTTCAGATATGTACCATCTTCTGATGAATGTCCTCTTCTTCTAAGGCTCCCAAATGGACAGATATCTACAACAAATGGTTTTATCTCTCCAGTTAGTTATCTTATCTTTGTTTGCTCTTTACTTGTTGATTGCATGTTCTTCTTCTTGTAAGTCATTGCTTGATGATATTACTGTTTCTAATGACTTACGACAGATGTGGGGAGGAGTTATGGTGTGGAATTCACCAAGCTGCTCAAAAGATTCAGAAAGTGAGCTTCCTGGGAGGCATTTAATATCCACTCAGGTTAGACATTCAGTCCTAGGGTGACTGGGCTGGCTTTTTTGGTAAAAAGTGTCGGAATAAGTTTACCTTAGGCTGTTTCCCTTGTCATTCAGCTTGCTAAATGTTATATCAATTTCAGCGTTAGTCTTGTTTACGCACAACCTACATTATTCTATCTGTTTTATATTTTGTTATGTTTATATCTGCAAGTTTTAAGATAATATTCTGAAGCTTGCTTAAAAATTATTGAACCTAGCTAACCTAAACAGTCTCATATAAGCAGGATGTTTACTTGAAAACTAGAGACTATCATTGTTTTTGCTTATTTGCGTTATGGGCCAAAAAATCGTCCCTCCATGTTATTGTAATACTACCTGAACAATACATGATTAGAAATGGAAATTGGAATACATAACAATTCACATAAGGCCATCCCTTCCAATGTACTTCGACATATTCTAACCTTTCTAAACACTCCAGGAACTCTCATACAACTTGTGGCAGCTTAGAAAGTTATTGCTACCGTATCAGCTATATGTGTTTTAGCTATAACTTGTAATGCAGCCAAATTCTCCTCCCTTTTGTAGGCCAAGGTAAACCAGCTTGGAGCCACCTGGACAAAAGTTCTCCTCCCTTTTATATCTCAGCTTGAAATGACAAGATATACATGTTCTATAATTGCAGATGGATTCTATTATGTTTCTCAAGTTTGACATATGCAATTTCTGAACAGGATCTTCAGAAGATTTTTGAAGTTTTCATGGGGCAATTCCGGCAACTTTTTGGTCTTAAGTCTGACAGTTTTTATGTTGGCGTATATGGCATTTACAACCTCTTGTCTAGTGATAGAGGCTTCACAGAATGGTGAGAAAAATAGTCTTTCCACGCATCTAATTAAGGATTTGAATATTTGTCCTTGACAGCCTGATTTTTACTTTACCAAATAAGATGAATGATTTACACTGTTAAAACTAGCTTTGCAGTCCAATTTCCTGATTGGCATTAAAAATTTTGTGGTCCTTGAATTTTGAAAATCCTCACACTTTTGTCTTTTTAAAATATTGTATTAATGTCCCCAAGTTTTCATATGGAACAGCTATTCTTCCTAAGGCTTCATATATTAGATGCGATAGTCCCAATTTTGGAGGACTAATTTTATTTAAAAAATGGCAGACCAAAGTACTTGACATATGTAAAGAAGTTAAAAAAATAGAGATGATGCTATTCAATTTGGAAAATAACAAGGGCCAAAGTTTAGATTTGCAGTAAGCAGTAACTCAGGATTTTTCTTTTTTGTATTTGTTAATTTCTATAGCTTATACAATCCTCTGAACTTTTTTTATCTTCATCATGACTTCAAGATTCTGAAGTCAAAAATAATTTAGTTCCACATGAGCTTATTTATTACTACTCATCATTTTTTGTCCTTGACAGTGTGATTTTTACTTTACCAAATGAGATGAAGAGTTGCATTGTTGAAACTAACAATTGCAGTCCAGTTTTCTTGATTAGCATTGAAAATTTCATGGTCCTTGAATTTTGAAAATCCTCACACTTTTGTCCTTTCAAAATATTGTATTGATGTCCCAAAGTTTTCATATGGAACAACAATTCTTCCCAAGAATTCAAATATCAGCTGCGATAGTCCCAATTTTTGAGGACTAATGGGCCACTTGATTTTAAAAAATGGCAGACCATAGTACTTGACACTATAAGGAGGTCCAAAATTAGAGATGATGTTATTCAATTTGGAAAATAACAAGGGCCAAAGTGTAGATTTTGCAGTATGTCAGGATTTTTCCTTTATGTATTTGTTAATTTCTATAGCTTGTATAATCCTCTGAACTTTTTTATCTTCATCATGACTTCAAGATCCTAAAGTCAAAAATAATTTAGTTCCACATGAGCATATTTCATACCTTTCATCATTTTTACGTAGGGAATTGGATGTCTTGTCACGGCAGCATACTTGTTTTAATCTTCGCTCAAGTGCTGCAACCCTTGGATCTCTGTCTAGATTGGTAATTTGGGATTAATTAACCAAGACACCCTAATTCATTTGGATCCTTTGATTTATTCTGTTAAATTTTTTTCTGCAGGTTCAATCTTTACCGAGGATGATTATTACGGATGAGATAGGAAAGCAGGTCAGTTTTCAAGACAAATGCTGTCTGTTGTGCAGTTTACTAGCACCAACTCTGATTGTTACTGGGCCATTTTACTGTGGATTCAGCAGCTCAGAGGATTAAGACATCAATCCGTTCCTCATTTCGTTTTTTTCAAGCTCTCCGTATATTAGACTTCATGTCAATTTTAAAAGATGGAGCTAATCTTCCCAAAGCAATGCATCACTCTTATGTTAGCAGGGCCAATTCTACTTTCATTATATGCATCTTGCCTTTTTTGTTCCTTCTAGTGCCCAACCTTACACTATTTTTCCTTTTTATATTTTTGACCATGTGGTCCTAAACCATTTAAAATCCTTCTAGTAGTCCAGCATATATTCTTTCCCCCTAGAATAACAGCATTCCCATAGCTTTTTCTTTTTCATGTCATCTCCAACATATAACATGCAATTTTCAGAATCTTACTTGGAGCTACTGTTCTAGTTTTTAGTATTTTGATTGTGTATCTTCTGTTTATTGAATGTGCAAATTCCATGACCTCTTTGAACAGGTAAAGTTTTCTCTTGAATCAGCAAAATTAGCTCAAATCAATGCCTCTCTTGGCGTTTATGATTCTTCAGCTGGTATGTTTCTATTACTGTCTAATTTCTTTTTTGGGTTCAAATGGAAATTTACTTTCTAAGTTTTGAATTATTTTAGTGGATAAATTATTTGAATGCTTGTATCTTGTCAGTCTCCTCAAGGCAGGCGAGATCTTTGGCAGAGGATGCCTTTTTTCATCCATCAATTATGTCTGTCAGCTACTACTCATTCGAACATTGTTTTGCGGTTTACTCGGTATGTTTCACAAGAGCTATACCATTATTATTTATTCGAAAATAATTTCTAATGACATGCACATAGGATGTGTCCAGATATTTTTAGTTTTAATATAGATTGTTCATCAACATAATATTGTAGTAGGCATTACTTTGAAACTGTTGACCATTTGGCCATTGGCGTGTTGTGAAACAAGTTCAGGAAATCCATGTCATTAGACTTTTGCTTTTGCCAATCTAATACTTTTGAAATAAAAGCATGTTTTCTCAAAAGTGGTGTAAAGTGCATCTTATATTGTTCAAAACAAACACTATTCTAATGTAATATGCTATTATGCCTCGGTTTGGACAGCCATTCTTCCTTCCAGTTTCATTGCATATCATCCTTGCTGCTTTGAGAGAATTGAGGAGATACAAGAAAGAAAATGCCAAGTACTTATTATGGAAAGCTAAAGCAGAGCCAGCATCGTAGTTCACCAAAACATAATTGATTTGACACGAAGGTTCCTGAAGAGGGCAGGAAGAGATGCTTGACGGCTCAGGGGAAGAAATTTGGCCCCTCAAGGAACTGCATTTTCAAAACACACAAATCTAGTTTTGCTAGCTTTCAAACATCATTTGATATCTTTTGGAGTAAAACTGAACTTTCATGGAATTGATGACTGGCTAGCAGCCTATCCCAAATATGTTTTACAAGTTTAGGATTCATTTTCAAGTTACGTTTGGTCAGTGTGACCAATATCTGTTCATGCGCATGATTTTGCCTGCTTTTAGTGGATATTGTTGGGTGCGGATCCTGATGAAGATGATGTAGAAGACGTACACCTAAGGTTTAATAAAGAATTTTTTATTTTGTTGGCTAATCAAGTTTTATTAGTGCTTTAGTTAATCGAAAAACTGAAATTTGAGAGCTTGATTGCAAGTTTTATTATGAGTGCTTTCGCTAATGGAAAACCAAAATTGAGATCATGATTTGATAAGAACAAATGCCAAGCCACGGCAATATATGAAAGAGCAGGGAGATAGGTAACATCTTTGAATCGTAATAGCAGCAACATCCTTGTGGAAGAACAAAGATTTGTGGACATTTGTGTACAAAATTCAACAACACTGTACCCCAGTTCTCAATGCTTTCAAGGAAGACCCAGATATCATACAATGCAGCTAGCATGCGGATGTATTGAACTTATGCAGTTCAATTCATAGGATTTTTAACAGTTCATTTTGAAAACTGATTTTTTTTTTCCCAACACCTCTCCAGTACTCAGCCTAACAATTAAGTTCTGCCATTTGATCACAAGAGTAACAGTGTGTCATCAGAAAGACACCAAAAGTATCCATGGACAATTGAATATAACATAATAATTTCATTAATTTAAAGTTTCAACAATTAGCCCAAAGAAAAAAAAAAGAGCAAGAAAAGAGAGAACCTACCTTTGGTGCAAGCTAACATTCATGCCAGTTTGATATCTCTATGATGAGCCAGTTAAGCCACCTTCAGCAATATGCCGAAGATGGAAAACAAGGGAAAGGTGGGAGTGTAAATTTTTACATCCAGGCATATATTAACCAAAACACAGGCATGCTAGTTGGAAACAAATAAAACATGCAGGTCCGCATCCCTTCCCAATGCTAGCCTTTAGATTCCAATGCTAAAAGTATCTTCTTTCTTGGGCCCTGAAATCACCAAAAGCTAATCAGCCACGGAGGCTCCG
>CATIWM010286942.1:0-21697 GCA_949671775.1 Mallotus repandus
CTTTTTATTTTTAAGTGTTGTTGTTTTTTGTTGTTTTTTTTTGTTTGTTGTTGGGCCTGGGTTTACTTAAAGCTATTTTTGAAAATACTTTTGATCAATGTGACTTTTGATATTATTTTTTATTTTTTGACTATTTATAAAAAAATTCCTACTTTTTATTTACATATTTTTCAATAAAAATATTTGCATCAATTATTAATTAATTTGATTAAAATTTAATAAATTAATGATTTCTTATTAATTAGATAAAAATTAAAAATTGAATATTCCATTTAATGATAAATAAAATAGCGCAAAATAAATTTTGTTTAAATTGTTTAACATTTGGACCAAATTATAAATATAAACTAGATTTGGACTAAATTAAGCATTTAGCAAAAGTTAGAGAATTTATTTATAAAAAACAAAAAAAAGAATGTCATGTGAGCTAGTTGATTGAACGTTGTAGTGTTTTATCAATTCGGTGCAGCAAACCGCTCGGTTGGAAATGTTCTAATAAATACATAAAATGGTTTAATGATATTTTTATAAAAAAATATTTTATATTATATAATTTAAATTTTTTAAAAAATTATTTTTTATCATGTAATATATTGATATTTTAATTATTAATAAAAAAAATTAGTTGGCACTTTGATAATGGTCTGTGTTACGAGATAAAGTCAATGTATCCCACCCACAAAGCCTAATTGAGGGAGATAAAATGGTCCACCATAACCATGGATCCTATGTGGATGATTCTTTTGTCGTATGAAAAGTTCAATCGATGGTTTCAATCTTTCTTGAGAATTGTGTAAAGGGAAAAGATTGGCAACCATTCATTTCATTTCAACCAATTTTGACAATAATTTACAAGGGCATAAACTTTACACATTAAATTTCAAGGACACAACTTTACACCAATCTTTCTAATTTCACAACTGGGTACTTCATCATAGAAATTTAACATAATATATTTATATTATTCATGCAAATAATAGCATGATCATGGGACCATAACGAATTTGCAATACTTTCTAAGGTTTTACAATAAAATAATTTTTGGATAATTTTGGATGAAGTATGCAATGTTATCAATGAGAAAAACTTATTTGATAAATCGAGTTTTTAAAGCACTTTAGGAATGTGCATATTATGTTTGTTTGTAGGTTTGCAAATTATACAGTTCATGCTTGTGTTTAAGTTGCATTATCTACGATTTTTATTCAAGATTGGTCTATATCTCCTGATTTTATTATTGCTATTTTAGCTGAAGAGAGCTCTGCTTAATAAAGGTTTTTTTTTTCTCTCAAAAATAAAAATGATAAATCGAGTTCATATTAGACCTTTATTAATATATGTATCTTATTTATGTGACAAATTTTATTTTATAATGGTACAGATTTATAAGTGGTCAGTTGAGATAAAAAAAAATTGACACATAACATACTTAAATAATTATAATCAAATTATATTTATCATTTTGCTAGCATATATTTATTTCAGTAGCATTTTCTATTGGTAGGAAAATTTATCGTACTTCTGTCCTCTCAAGAACTAACGCAATAACTATTTAATCTAGATAAAAAAGTCCATAATTTATTCATGGTTGATCGTAATACTTAAAGTAAATTAAAAAAAAAAAAGAAGAATTGAACTGAATTTTTTTTTTAAAAAAAAAGTTAATACCAGAACAAATAGGTGAAATTGAGTTGAAGTAAGGATGGTGGATAGGGCTATTAGAAGTTAGATGAGGGGTACATGCACAATATAGTTGATAGTACAAGGCCTTTCAAAACTCAATTCTTCAACTAGAACAAGTGGGAGGGGTAGGGATTCATGTCCTTGTGAATAAAATTCAACATGTAATTAATTTCATTTTGGACTAAGCATTATATGAGAAGAGTATTGAAGACAGAAGCCATCTCCACTCAGCTTATATATACTCTAATGGAGTCTTTGCCCTTTGTCAAAACACAATCAATGTGTCAAATACTTGTATTGTTCTTTCTTCTATGTATATGAAGAATTTTAACCCCTTATTTTTTTTCTTGGACCCCAATTTCAAGAGAACATGTCCTACAACACCTAACTCATCATGATTCACGGTAGACAACTACACAACTCATTGTTTAATTCTTTCTTTTTTTTTTAATTTGTAACAATTAAAAAACAAAAAGAAAAAAATACAATAAACTTGTAAATTTAACTTATGGTTTCATAAGTAAATGTACCATGTTTCTAACGAAAGATTGCATTAGTCCGTCCAAGGTTTTATGAATGTTTTTGCACACAATTTTAATAATTTTAGAAATATTTTATTTCTCATGGAAAGAGGCACAAAAAATTTAAATCCCACAATTTGCAAAATATACATACACTAGTTATAATTATAGAATTTATTTTTAAATGGTATTCATGTGTGATAGAAATTATCTGTACAAATTCGGTATAAATTAAGAATTTCTTTTGAAAATTAAATTATTTTATATTGATTGTACCAATGTTACTAAATTAATTATATTTGGCAAATTCTATAAAAAAGAATAAAAATTATAAATATATAGCATAAAAATATAAATAATTGTTTCAAAATGGGTATGATTTCAAGTTTGCCTTATTGTTTTATATTATTTGTCGGGCAAACTAATGTCATTATCATTTTACAACTATTCCAGGTACGAATTTTTGCGACCAGTTGTAATCATACAATTTTACTTCAGTTAGAGAAAATGCCAAAAGCCACAGATATTTCTTCCACATGTAAGTATTGTTTCATCATTGTATGTATGATTCTTTTGTTATTAGATTTAGAACCTTCTAATGTGACTTTTCAATCATAATCTCACTTCACCCTCATCAAACATTCTCTACCATTAATTTATAATTGCCACTTTTTTCGGAGTTTTCTAATGCTCCTTATATCCGGTAATCACAAGAGCTTTGACCGACAAAATTTTACCTGCTGAAATGAAATAAATTTACCTCAGTGGTGTGATCCCTGTATTGTGTTTAATTCATCACTGTTATCAGAGTGTTTATTTCACATAGTTTTAGAACTGGATTCATCTTTCTACAGAAAACACAAACAGACCCATTATCAGCAATATAATGTAAAGAATCCACCATCTTTATTGTTTCCACCAAAAGGAAATGGAAAGCTCAGCAAGAATTGCAGGCCGAAGCAGAAAATATTGGCTGCTTCCATTCCAAGTCCTGCTACATGTTCGATCCATCTCTAATACATGTTTCAGAAGGTGTGATTCAACTATTCACAGAAAATTCTTCTGAAACAAAGTTGAACAATGGTGAATAGTGAAACTTGAAGATAAAATGATCCCAGATAGAAAGGTGTGAAGAGAGGTTGCAATAAAACTGAGAAAAAAAAATAGTACACAAAGGTTTCCTATGCTTATGAGGACATCTAAACTTGAAGATACAGAGAGTGCGATGCAGCAAGGAGCGCAGCTCCAATGCCAGATCCATCGTTGGAGTGTATTATCTCAATGTTGCTGGACACTTCTTCTCCGAGCAATTCATTAAGGGTATTCTCCATGCATTTGCTGTATTCACTGTAGTGCTCGTACAATCCTCCATCCAAGGCTATTACTGTCTTCTGTGTGTCCCCCTCCTTGACTGTATCCTTCCCCATTTTCTTCAAAATACCCAAGATTCCAGCTGCTGAAAGTCGTGCTCCACGTGTGGCAACTATGTTGCAAAGCTCAACAACTACTTTCCTTGTTTTCAGGGAGGTATTAGATATCTGGAAAGTTCCAATGCCAGTTAGATAAAAAATGAAACAAATTTTACAGCTTTCACATAAGTGATACTAATGCTGCCAGTCCTACGGTGGTTTTCAATCTCATGTGGGAAAAAAAAAACCATTCTGCCATTTGATTGTGTGCAAGTATTGATGTGCATATAATACAATTTTATGAGTTTCGATACATGTAAGGTTGTTGTTTCATTTGAAATTAACTTAGCCAGATGAGGCACAAATGAGAACTGTCTTACAACATATGGAGACAATTTTAGGAGATAATTTTAGCTATGTTTAATAAGAAGCCAGCAAATGGCATAAAGTTCAATGAAAGTGTGGTGCAGCACATATGATAAGTTAGAGAGAGGAGAAAACGAAGTGCAATATCTAGACTGGGTTGCATAATAAAATAAATACCTCTAAAATGTCCTTCAATTTATTCCCCACTACTTTAAGATCAGAGGACGTGTCATGATGCATTGCTGACATATCAGGCGTTCTGCATGTTCAAAGTTCGCGACATGACTAAATCTAAATCCTTTAGCACTAAACTCATGCAGGTAAACTTTAACAAAAGTGCCATTCATACTAGCCAAATTGGCAACTACAAGAAAAAAACCTCCCATCATTTGATGCATGTGCATACATGATAAACATCAAATGACAGTGAGAAAGTTCATAGCTCGAGCAAAGAATTTCAATAACAGAGTTGCATCTGCTAACTTCACATCACTCATTACACATTATTAAGTAGAATCATCATACACAGACAAAGTGGCATCTAACTGATATTGAAGATTCAGCAGCCAACTAAAAGCAACTTGTCATTGACTTTACCAAAGCCTGGTTAAGCCACAAAAAACTTTACTGAAAAGAAATGAATGCATAAATATCTATCTATATTTCCCAAATTCTTGCCATTTCAGTAAAAATTTCTCTCTTTGATACATGGAAAATATTTTACTTTAGAGTGCAAAATATTAGACAAGAAAAAGATCATAAAAATAAAAACCTTCAAGAATGTAACCATATGCAGTTGCAGAAGGCATTCACCCTCCAGGTAATTGGAGCTATAGTATTGGTAAAATAAAAGAACTCCCATCACTTCTCAATAGCAAAATTTGTGTGTGCATTGAATTAGAGAATATAAATCAGTTTTCATGTGTATGATTGTTCAACAACAGACATAATCATGAAATAGACTATATTTGGAATTTAATAATTGACCAAAAATGGCATGGTCAGATGCAAGATTCTGCAGCCAACAACAGTAAATCTTTAACATGGCTCTAATAACAACAGTAAAAATGGAGAATTTCACATCTAAATTCCAAGTGTTCTCAAGGACAATTAAAATTGTCCTCTTAGTTCTGTACATAATTCTAAGATACTCTCATGCACAGTTCACATCTTGAAATGAGCTTCCTTGAATGCATTAGCACACAAGTCCATTCAAATCTTTGATATTTTCTTTTGATCTTAAAGTTTTATCCAGCTTGAAAATTCAATATCACAATCTTTGTCTCAAACATTTTAGAATCCTGATATATTGGGCCCAAAGATGTTACCTCAATATAAAAGGAATTTTAAGTTTTACTGGAACAGAGTCTCCAAATAAACCAGCTTCTTCAGCCATCCTTAGTAGAACTCTGCGTACAATTTCACCCAAGTACATGCCAGAAATAATCTTCTCAAAGATCTATGAAAATCAACACAAGAAAATAGTTGTGTGGGCTGATGCTAGTTGGAGAAGCAAGGCTTAGTAGTATGAAATTCTTCAAGAAAAGAAAGGAAAAATCACAAATTACCTGTTCACCAGGATTTAGACTTTCAGCGTCTAATGCAAGGTCATACTCAGTGAGTGGAAGATGTGATGACCTAAAGTTACCCCATTCCATGTTGATAACCTATAATCCAATATAGGCAGCAGCTTCAGTAACTTACCATCAGAATCTAACCAAGAAAAGAGATGCCAAAATTTGCTTACCATTTCACCTGACTGAGGTAGAACACCGTGCCATTTTGGTATTGCTTGCGCACGTTCGACATAAGCAGCATTGGTACCAGTACCTAAGATTACAGCGGCAACAACATCCTTGTTGAAGTATTTGCCTCCGGCTAGGGTTCCAACAGTATCATTGACCTGGTACCAACAGTCTTTTTAAGTCTACAACAATAATACAAGTTCCCTGAAGAACTATACTAAATTGACATGTTCAAGGATAAATGTAACATATCAGAATAAGGTCCTGCTAGTTTCCATAAGAGTTACCAGAGCTGACACATGCATATCAACACCCAGTTTTTCCATGGATTTTGTCAACTGTGCCACAACATCTTGGCCAACCTGTTTCCCAGAACTCAATATGAGTTGTGTCTTATGCTCACACTATTAGTTACATAAAATAAAGAACAAATGCTTAATTTCTAAAATTAAAACAGCTGCTATTAGGGGGGGAAAAACAGAGATAAAGAGATTCAGACTAACTGTGTCATCTATAGAGAAGCCTTTGGTCCACCTAACGAGGTTCCCAGAATTAATAGATGTTTGTGTAACAGGAAATGAAAAGGTGAAGCCCAATTCCCTCTTTTTACCGGGAGGAGGATGAAACTCTTCACTTTCTTGAGAAATGAATTTCACAAGTTCTGCTGCAATATAGTCAAACAGTGCCTGAAAAAAACAATAGTATCCAACAGTTGAGAAACATTCAGGATAAACCAGCTTCAGAGACTACTACCAATTGTATGAGAACAAACACTTACATCTGAAGTTCCCGTCATCAAATTTGGAGGAATAGGCACCTCAGTAAACTCTTGATTGATAAGACCACCACTCTTCCCCCCAAGGTGCACCCGCATTACACGAAAATTTGTCCCCCCGAGATCCAATGCATAATAATATCCATTCTCATCACTGCATAAGAGAAACAAAATTGGATTGACCTGACAAAATGATTATCTAAATTAACTGGAATGATTAAAAGATTCTCCATCTTCTTCATGCTTGTTATTTCAGTGCAGGAAGTTAAAAGGTTTATCTCCCTATTGTCTGCCTGCACGCCCAGCCAACACAATAAATGAATAATTTAGAGGAGAAATCACCCATGGAAACAATAGCTGAAAATCAATGTCACAAAGAAGAATTCCACGGATGTATTTCAAAAAAGATAAGCTGACAACCTAGTTATGTATAGCTGAAACATGCCTTCCAAATCCACAATACATGGTATTGGAGCAAGAAACTGTCTTTCTCGCTACTTTTTCAGAGAATCATGGTAACTTTTGTAAAGTAATGTAAGCAAAATCCCAGTACAACAGAAAATAGAAACAATGAAAACTTTAAGGAAGGAACCAAACGTAAACACCAAAGCAAAGATTCAGCAACATGTAGGGTAGCCATATCTGAGTGTATACTCACTTGAATATGAATAGTACACAACTTCATATTAGAGCTACATGAAGCTAATATTGCCTAAATTACTGCTCTTGGAACATAATTAAACGTAAACTGCAGTAAGTCAAACCAGATTAGTTATGCAAATCCCTGAAAAAATAGACATAAACAAGAGCAAACAATTGTAACTGAAACCTTAAGAAATCAAACACATAACATAAAGAGAAAACATTCATGCTGAGCAGAATTCTTCAGTTCAATAACATATTTTAATGCCAGTTCCTAATTCCTATAAATATTGATCAAAATAATGAGCACCCACTTAGATTTTGAGTCATTTGAGCTTTATTCAATAAAAAAATTCGAATACATATAATTAAGTCATAATGAATCAAAATAACACGCATAAACAACTGCAAACAATGTAACTATACAAGGAAAAAATAAAAATATACCCAGTAGGCAAATTATCCACGTAGCTAATGAGCATCTTGAGTTTGCTTCCACCTTCGGAGGCAAGACCAGCATGCATCTCAACAACCATAGCATCAGCAACCTGTTTGAGCTTCCCAATAGGGGTAGCACATTTCTCATCCAACTCTTTCAATATCTCCTTGACTCTGGCCCACTTACCGTCCTTCTTCATTTTCTGCCTTATTAGCATTGCCGCGGCTGCAGCACCAGCCACAGCCGCCACGCAAACAACGGCCACCACCACTTTCTTTTCCATGGTCGAGGAAATGAAAAAGATTTGATCTTTAAAAGAAACAAAAAAAAAAAAAAAGATGTGGCTCCTTTTCAATACCCAAGATTCGTCTAATCAAGATTTTGATAAAAAGGGTGAATGATAGAGAAGAGATCTATGATAAAAGAGAGAATTTTTGATGAAAAATATGAACTGTTGAATCTTGATTTAGTGAGAATTTTATAAATAACAGAGCTGTGTCTGTTTGGAGATTTCTTGATCCCAATATAATGGTTCTTTTGTTTCTGTTTGGTCGAGTTAAAAAGAAAGTGTTGGCCTACTTAATAATTACCAGAGTGATTTGGTGACACGTGCTTATTGTATGTAATTTCCACGCCATTTTTGTTTCTTGAAATTGACCTTCAAAGTTAAATTTAATTACAAGGTTTATGAATTCAATTAAAGCTACGTCATTCATGCTAATTTTTATTATCTTTATAATCCGATTAAATTGAATCAATTAAAATTCAATAGATTTTAAATATCGATGGTTAAATTCAAAATATTTTGAATAAAAAAAATTACAATCACCATCTAAAATTTGATCAAATTTCTTAGTCTATTCTTATATTTTTAGAAATTAATTAATAGCCTTGATTTTATTAACTATTTTTTTATTCTATTAACTAAATATCTCTCATATTTGATATTTTTATTATAAATCTGAGAAAGTATTTAGTTAATAGAAGAAAAAATAGTTAATAAAATTAACTAAATATCTCTCAGATTTGATATTTTTATTATAAATCTAAGAAATATTTAGTTAGTAAAAAAAAAATAGTTAATAAAATTAAATTTGATGTGGCATTTAGTTAAATTTAAAAAATATAAAGATAAATTGGTGAATTAGAATAAGCCTAAAAAAAATTGGTGGTTAAAAAAAATTCAGAGTAATTGCTTGGCTTTGAGGGGAAGGCCAAATGCAATTTTTTATTTTTTTCTTTTAGATATAATTTTGTATAATATTGATAATGTTTTCCTAAAATAATTGAAGAAAATATCAGTTGAGTTGCAGACAGATATCAAGTTGGCAGAAATCAGGTGAAAATTATGAGATAAGAGAAGAGAAAAGATGAGTGTCATCACCATAAGGTTGGAGGTATTGATTGTGACAAAGGAACCAACTAAACACAAAAAAAAAATAATAAATGTCACGTCAATTTATACCCAAAATTAGGCACATGCCCTCTTTTGCATTTAACAATAATTAAGGGAAGACAGAAATAAGAAAAATTCCCAGCCTCAATTGCCATGTGTAGCTCCATTTTTGTTCTGCATGAGAATCTATTCCAAGCTGTCAAACAGTCACAGAGCACTTTTTGTTTAAGCTATGCAAAGCAAAATCGGTCTCTTTCCCTATACAATATATATTATAGCAAGACGCAAGCCTATTTCAAGATTCTTTCGAGGTCAAGTGCAGTTGTAGACCAATTGATCAAAAAGAATTTTGTTTTTATTACATAGCAGATCAAAGTATAACGCAAGCACATACAAAAGATTGCGAGAGAGAGAGAGAGAGAGAGAGAGAGAGATTTTCAATATTTTCTTATATTACACGGTGAGAAAAAAGTACAAAACGCTAGCACAGAAGTCTGGCACACCTAAAACCAACTTCATGCCGCAGCCTCTCAGGTCTAAAATAACAAGAATGCCAAGCCCTTGAAAGCCTACCCCAAATGCTTCGCGATGCACAACAGAAAGAAAAAAGAAACACAAACCAGTCCCCCTATCATTATCCGAGCAAAATGCTTGGAAGCATAGATAAACTCAATGCTCATGAAGAACAAAGTACTTAGCAAATGCAAACATTGTACATTACACACGACAAAGCTGCACCCAGCAGAGATCTTCTCATTGTGCCTCAAAGTTGATCTCCATTCCACATGATACACGAACATGTATGCCTGAAAAAAACACAAGAAAGGAAAGCCAGCAAGCAATGTGATACTTACCCAAACTGCTGGCTTTCTATCCTCCAGGCTGCAGCATTCACAGAAAGAACTTTGCTCTCATACAACTTCTGCTTTCTCATGCTGTTGATGTCAAACTAAACCTGCTAAAAATAACCAGAAAAACAACCAAAAGAGCAGTATAAAGAAAAACATTGTACAGAGAATGCAAGTATGGCCACTTAAAATTTCAAAACACGTGCCTGATCACTGGCTTCTGAAGAGCTTCTGCATCAACTCCTACAGTTTCCAGTGCCATCCCAACTGTAGCATTTGGCTTCACATAGAAAAAACAAGGAACCATAAAATAAAATATTAGGACAGCTGCCCAAAGCTCAAAAACTTACAATAATATGAAAATGAAACATATTACTTCAAATTTTATGAACACTCAAGTTCTCAACCAGATGGCAGCACATTAAAGAGTTCAAGCTTTTAACAACCTAATTTGTAACTGAATACATCCTATTGAGAATAATTCGCAACCTCCCAGGATATTCAAAAAAAGAAAATCCCTGCCAACCTCTATTAGTATCAAGAGAGCATTCAGTTAGTAATTTGGACAGAAGAAAATGCACACTTGACCAACCTTTTTCCTTTATTTTGACGAGAGTACAAAGAAAAAAAGGTTAACAAGGAACCAAAATATATAAAATAAGAAAGCAAAGTAAAAGCAAAGGAACTGAAATCAAAAACCTCAAACTGTTTCTGCAATCCATCTCGAAGCATTCCACCACCATCTGCACTGGGATTCTCCAAAAGAGACTCAGAATCTGCATCACCAGAATCACTTTGAGAAGATACCAAGTTGTTACTGCCTTCAACACTTCCATCAGAACTGCGATTGTTCCCCTCACTGCTGCCTACCGCTGATTCATTTCCAACACCCTCATCACTGCTGCCTGCCATTGATTCATTTCCAATATCCTCACATGAAACAACCTCACAGGAAAGTGAGGTTATCACACTGGAATTTGATGTAGATGCCCCTTCAACATTATCCGGACAAACTGTCTTTTCATCAAGCTGCAATATTCCATTCCCTTCAGCAAATGCCAAGCACTCTGGAGATGTGCCACCAAACTTGTGAGTGAAAATTTCAGGAGAAATTGAATCACGCCTCTGAGGACTAATAGAATATCGTTTCTCAGGTGAAACATTTTTTAGATCAGACTCATCAGAATCTTTTTTCCTTTTATGGCCTCTTTCATCAGACCCATTCTGATAAGCACCACTTTCTTCACTGCAAGGTTTGGCAGATTGTTGCTGCATCGTGACCCTAGAATGTCGAGGGCGTTTGTAACCATCTGGGAAAACATAAGAAGGGATCTGCTTCCTTCGAACATGAGAGACATAGATTTCCATTCCAGGTTTCCAAAACATGTACATATTTATGGAATGCCTAAATTCATCTACTGTCCCTCGGATATCAAACTGCTGACCTTCCAGTACTGCCTCTCCTTGTTTCCTCTGCAAGCCCGTGAAAAAGGAACAATGGGCACAAGGTTTGGATGTATCCACATACTCATGAGGGTAGGGATGACACTGCAACTTTCCATATGTGTCTCGATCAATCTGTAATCACCACATTAGAAAATGGAACGAGAAAAAAAAAAAAGAATATTAATGTACATCTTTTTCACATTATAAAGATTCTAAAATGGCATAAACATTACCATCAGAGTCAACTGCCTTAACCGGGATTCCACCCAGCCTTTCCAAGAACGCAAATCATCAACATCAGCCGCAACTATGTCAACCTGCAGATAATTTTTGTAGCTTTCAAAGAACAAGTACGGCTCAAACAGAGTACTCCATTGGGCTTTATTCAGCTCTATCTCCTGAATTAAAGAACAAAAGAAACAGATCAGTATCCAATCCCCAGACAGAACAGCCACTGAACCCCTCCAGCCTTCTTACCTCACAGGTCTTGTTACCACACTGGAACTGCTCCATCATGACCCGAAGTGTACTTGTTGAGACGTTGTAGCTAGAATTCATACATGGGTAGGCCGGCGTTATGATTGGCATGTGATGAGTTCGGTCACGAGGATTTTTACGAGGATCCCAGACAGAAAATCCAACTTCATCCTCTTCAATGGGACACAGCATAACAGGATTTGGCCAACGCCACTGTGTATAAACCCTGAAAAATCTAGAAACAAGCATACTGGGAATAGCATTGGGGTAAAGTTGGCACACTCGAGCAACAAGAAGAGCCCAGTTAACGCCACCAAGAAATCCAGTGACCTGAACGTAGTATAAACATGAGGATGACAGTAATGAAGAAGGGTGACAAATTCTTAGAATGGGGAAGAGAATTAAGGAGAGGAAAAGAAAAATCAGGGCAAACTGTAAGTAGAAGAAATCACTCACATTGGAATACACGCCACGTCTTTTAGCCCAAAATTTTAAGCACCGAAGTGTCGTGCGAAAATGCTACAATCAAAAGAAAAAAATGATAGAATTAGCAGAAAAGATCTAGAATACCAATCATTAACTGTCAAACAAAAGATGGGCAAAAGAGCTGGTAAAGCAATTCCAACAAAGCAGTTCACCTCAACATTGGGAATGAGCTTAAGAATTTGATCAGCAACCCTGCAGCCATTAAGACTCCGAGCAGTAGGCTCATCGACATCATATAGAACAGAAACATCCGAGATGTCCAAGTCCTATCCACAGGTTGATAATTAAAAGATGAAAAAAACTCCTTCCAAAATGAACACATAACCAAAAAACCACCAAAAAGAAAAAAGAAGAAAGACATTGCTGAAATAGTCCCATAGAGTTTATTTTAAAGCAACATTCTAAAGAGTAAACAGACAGGCAAATTAATGAGCATCAATGCATAAACTAACCAAAAGGATTGCATAGCAAATACCATATAATGTCTCACAATAGACAAAAAGAAAACATAAGACATTTTCTTTTAGTTTTAAATAATGAATGTAAATAACATCCACAACCTGCAATCAAATTGCATGCTAAATATCTTTAGAAAAGTTTTAAGGAAATAGATGCCCAAAATAAATGAGCATGTTCAAAAGGTAATCAGGACTTACATCTGGGACCACCAACAGAGAAATACTTGCATAGAGAAGATCGATTGATATTCCATCGAATTTGAATTTCATCACGGGAACGTGAGCATCTGGAACTGGTTGTAACTCTGTAATTTCTTCCATTTCAGCCAAAATGTTGTGCAATACAAAGAAGAAGTCTTCCTGATAAAGGCATCCAAGAATTAGATGTTGTAATGAATATGATCCAAAATAGGTTAACTAATTAGTGAACTGAGCTTTGAGTTTGAGGTTACTAATCACCTCCCTATTTACATAAGATGGCCCAACACACAATGTGTCAATGTCAGCTCCAGGACCATGCACCTGCCCACTCTCAAAGTTTCAGCAGATCCAACAGAGAAGACAAAAGTACATTGCATAAAAAAAAAAAAGAAGAAGAAATCAAAAGCAGGTCAGTGGCAGGTCAAAACCCAAGTAGTGCCTAGAAGATAACATAGAATAACTGATTGGCAATTGCTTTTCCATACCAATAAAACAGTGCTATTAAAAAAAGAAACAAATATTTATATTTATCCACGATGTAAATAAAAAGGTCCATCAGCAACAAACCAAAGCTTAGCAAATAAAAAACATACCCCAAGCCTGTAAGACCCAAAAGTAAAAATAACAGCATTGGCATCCTCCACCATTTGATCTGTGTAACCCCTCAAGCGAGTGAGCTGCTTCACCCAATCCTTTACAATCTGAAATAGTAAATAAGTTAGTTACAAGAACCTAGTAAGCTGGTAAAGTCATCAAACAGATAAAGCTGAGAATATGAAACGAATAAAAAGCTGAAAGCAGATGTAATTAAAAAGCTTTTTCTTTAATGAGGGAAATATTGAGGATACCATGTCAAAATAAAACTAACTGATTATACAAAAGTTCATATTATTAATCTATGAATGTAAAAATTTTGTCATTATAAGAAGCAGTACAACTTTTTTCTAAAGTTTATCAAGCCTCAATATTCAAGATCATGTAGATCTGATCCTCTGACTTCAAAAGTTACAAAAACAGTACGACAGACATGACACAAGAATCTGCCAAGCAATTTACACCAACGAACTGAACAAAGACCGTGGACAGTCATAATAACCAAATTATTCATGCATTTGGAATAATATAGACATATCCAACCCAATGGATTTCAAGTATGAATTGTTACTTTACTGTAAATAAAGATTCAGAGTTTGAAAAGATGAACAACAAGATAATCTTCAAAAAAGTCCTGGAGATTGTATTTGGCTCAAATTGACCATCAAACAGTACATCTATAGATGAATGGGTGGCTCAAAGTCTCTAAGAACACATGTATAGATATTTCTTCATCTCATTCCAAATCCCAAACCTAAAACTACAAAAAATGACTTACAACCAAAGAATTTGTGATCAACGATGAATGGATGACGTAGAAGATGAAAAGGGGTGAGCTTTATAATAAAAATTTCAGAACAAAAACAATAATATAATCATCATATAAAGAAACAAGAAGGGAATTTTCACCTGGCCAATCCGACGAAGAACCTCCTCTCTTTTGTCAGCTTCCTCCTTGGTCTCATAAAGCCCAGAATCGGCCAAGAACTTCCCATAGCATTAACAAATAACAATTTTAATCACCAAAACAAAAACCCAATCAACCAATTCAAGAAAGAAAATAAAAATATATATAATACCTTCTCCAATTCAAGAGTTCTTTGAATATCAGCTTCAGTTGGACCCGCAACTGAAATGGGTTTCGTTACGCCATACTGTTTCGGCGGCGGAGGCGGTGCAGATGCCATCAATCCTTCCTCTGAAATCACCATCTCAGGTCGCCCCAATTAAAAAAAGAAACAATTTTTTTTGATTCAAAACGAAAATTTGAAAGCCATAGATTTTCAAGAAAACCCTAGCAGCACGGAACAAAAAAGAGGAAGAAGAAAAAAAAAAATCCAAACGGTGAACAAATTCTAACCGAAGAAATAAAAAAAATAAAGAGAGAGGAAGAAGCGGCCGATTGGTTGGTGAGTTCCGAAGAGAGACAAAAAGAAAAGGGGGGGCGAGGGGGAGGGGAGAGAGAGAGAGAGAGAGAGAGAGAGAGAGAGAGGGAGCGTAAATGTTGATTTTTTCTTTTGGATATTTTAATCTTCGGAGGAGAGAGCTGTTTATCGGTATCTATGGGTCCTTTTTTATTTATTATTTATTTATTTTCGTTACACACGGTTTCTTTTCAGTTTTTTTTTTTAATTTAAAGGATAAATAAAAATTTAATAATTTTTTTTTGAGAAATAAGAAATAATTATATTTTAAAGTAAAATTAAGAAATATGTTCATAAATATTTATTAAAAAGATCATAATTTACACGGCTCAATTGTTTTATTTGAAAATTTTAGAACATTATGTTTATATTTTTTACTTTATATTAAATTAGTCATATATTTATGTGTTGTGTGAGCTATTTATTAATTAATTATTTATATTTTATTAGTAAAAAATTTAATTTTAAGATATATATATATATATATATATATAATAAAATTTACATAGAGAATTTATATAAATTGAAAAATAGTATAATAAAATTTTTAGGATAAGTAAATAGTATAATAATAAAAAAATAAAAATAACATTCTCTCTTATTCTCTAGGTTTCTCTCGACTCTTCATTTTCACCTAGTTTTCATTTTCATCTCTCTCCTTCTATTGGGCCAAATTTTTGGCCAAAAATTGTTCCTCTCATTTTGTGACACCTGTAAAAGATATCTAGCATATATTATATGTATGTGACTAATAATTAATATATATCCATTAATTTCTAAATTTAGTCCACGAATCAATGTATGTAATAAGATTATTTATATAAGCAATGCATATCACACACCACAAAACTCACAACGTCATATAGTTCACATCTTTCATTCTTTATGTTATTTATATACAATATATGAGTCTTACCACAAAAAAAAATCACTAAGCATGTTACATTCTAGAAAAACTGAAGACAACCTCCTACTGACCCACCTGACAAAATGCTAGTGCAATTGATGCATTTATTTCTTCAAGATAGACTATAATTTTTCTTAGTCCTAAAAAATAATACAGAGGAGTGAGCCTGCAACTCAGTAAATAAATAACATAATATTCTATAAAAAAAATAACATACTCAAGCATGTAACATTATCAAGTATCAATCCATTCAATATTTAATTATGCATTTATAAAATGTACATAGTTATAGTAACATAATATTTTCTTTTGGACAGCAATGAACTTATGAATTATATCAATAAAACCACAACTTCTTTTCAATAATTCATGGATCCCCATACGCACACAGCCCACCATGATCTTGTATAAAATTTTTCTTTAGCCTTGTTACGGCATTTCAAGGGGATTCTATAATGCACACATCATTGCTATAATCATAGTGTTTTCTTTTGGATAGCAATGTACTTGTGAATTATATGTAATTCATTTTTTTTATAATTCATGGATCCCCATACGTACATAGCCCTGCCATAATCTTTTGCCAACTATTTTTCTTTTTTTTAAGCTGTATTACAACATATAAAGGGGATTCCATATCGCACATAGTCTGGCCTAATTCACAAGTGCCATTACGTCCTTATATTCATCCAATAATCTTTCTTATATTTTCATATACATCAAGAATTCACCACACTGTCACAACACTTTATTCAAATTATCATCAACTAAATACATCACATATCACTCCATAAAGTAAATTAATATCTCTCCCCTAATACATAAGAAAATAACAATATACCAAAAATATACCGAAATATACTATTTTTCAACATGACAGAATTGATAGTGCAAATTCAAAAATACACCAAAATTTTTTCGTTATGAATATCAAAGCCATACTTTCCAGATCAATATAATTATAAGTCTAGATTTATTTGCAACTGATTTCACATCAATTGGATATTTATCCAAAGAGAAACACAAAAAACATTCCACCATGGTCAAGCTGTCAACAAAATTAAGCAACAAAAAGTATGGTCCAAATTGGCCATCAAGACAAAAATATTGAGCTTTCTCTGTTTCTATAAATTTTGTAAATAACATCTCCAAGATTTATAGGATCAAACTTCATAAAATTTGGAGTAATAAAACTCCAGATATATCTTCAACAAGTATTCTATTCTTACCTAAAACAGGACACCCGAATTCAACAACCATCATTCATATGTATAATCTCATTCATATATATAAACTCATCTCAAAAACAATCAATCACCAAAACAATAATAAAATTTAGCATCTAAAAATTATAACACACATATTTTCTTTAATAAATCAACTTAACAATAAATTTATAACTATTTATTTTAGGTGTTGTATTCACATAGAACATTAAGTTATTCACTTACCTTTATTGCTCCCTTCCCTTTATTTGTATTTACTTGTATGTCAGTCTCATTTCCATTTGGTTTAGCTGAAATAGATCATAATTCACATTTTTTTTAAACACCCAAAAATAATAAAAATTCATCTAGCATGATAACATCAATAAACTAACTAAACATATGAAGCTGCCAACTATGACAGATTTAATAAGGTGACTTTAAAAATTCACCAATAATTCTATATAATGAATCTCCAAATGAAACTTTCCAAATAATTAACCCTGTGTGTCTAGAGTAATTTAAAATTGATTTTTCAATTGGAGGTGCATAGAGGAAGAAACTTAAGAAATAATCCACCATACTCAAACCATCGTTGAAAACTGAGCAATAAAATGTTCAGCCCCAAATGACCATCAAAATAGCAGAATTAAGTTTTCTTTATTTCTGTAAGTTTCATAGTAGACATATTATTCTTTCTATATCATCAAAGATCAATTTTAAGCTTCTTAGCTCAAGATATAATTAAAACAATAATACTGAAAAATTAAATCCTAAAAGCCTGAATTCTGCAACTTCTAAACTCTAACTTTATTCAATAAAAATATTAAAATTACTTATCAAATAAACATCTGAAGCATTTTAAGATGAAGATTATGGTCTGGAATGAATTTCTAATCTTCAATTTACTTGGAAAGTTCAGCTATCTAATTTTTTTTAAAAAAAGAAGATGAAGACGAAGATGAAGAAGAAAGACTCTTCCTTTATTCTTTCTTTCTTCTGTAGGTTTATCTCCTCTTTTCTTTTTTTTTTCAATCAATCAAAGGGTGACATATACCCATTCTAGCACCTTCTCTTTCTTTCTTTTTTTTACAATAATAATAACAATAACAACAACTAAACAAATTTAAACCCCTTTATATTTTTGCCATTAACCAATTTAAATCCTTAATTTTCTAATTCTTGTTATGGACTTAATTGAAACATTTATAATCTTTTTCTATTTAATATTGGAATTAATACCACACATATCTTATGCATTTCTCATGTCTTAAGGAGAATTATCTGTTTCAATTGAGTCCATATCATCCTAAACTTTTTAATTCTCACTCTTCACTTTATTTTTACTTCTAATCCTTTTTATTCTCATAATTTCACTCATTTTGAGTGTTATCAAAATTCAAAAATTCTCGCTCCTTGACTAAGTAGAAGTCATGGCTAGACCCGATACACTAGTCTAGCTATATATATTAGCTTATACTTAAATTCAATTAATAAGGATAATGAATGTAAATGTATATGTAGTTAGGGTACAGTGTTACACATTTATTTTTAAATATATATTATGTTATTTTTTTGAATAATTAGGGTTTTATCTATCGCTATCTTGTAATGATTTTGGCCTTTCTTAATGGGAGCTTTATGGATTGGTAAGGAAGATCTCTTCTTTGGGCATACAAGTATGAAGGAGAAGACATCCTTTTCGCTGAAGAACTTCTTGATTTGGTCTATCCTTTATTCAAAAATTTCTTTATAAGTCAAATGGGTCTAGCTACACCTATTATTTTGTTGGGGTTATTGGAACAGCTATCTAATTTTTCATCCAGATTTAAGGTTTTTCCACATCAAGCTTTGGCTTACTCATTTGCCAGATCGCAAGTCCCTTTGAAGCGGCACCGTTATACCAGTGTGATTGTAGCTTTTATTTTTTCTTTTTATGATGTTTTCTTCTTCTATCGAACTCTAAAGTGTTTTGCAAGAGTAAGATTTTTGGCTGTTAATTGTACTGTTTTGATGTTATCTATGTTGCAAAAATCTTGCTCTTTTCTTTCCTGTATCTTGCCTATATCTAATTAATAATATATTTTCTTATTGTTCAAAAAAATAGTATAATAAATTTTTATTAATAATATAATAAATCGTACAGATGTTTGCTATGAGGTTTAATGATGTTACACGTAAAGTTAGAAGTGAATACTGAAATATAAGATTAGTTATAATAATATTAATTATAAATTTAATTTTTATTACCATAATTTTTTAGGTCTAATAAGATTGGTTTTTAAAATTATTATATTAGTATTAGAGTATATATAGTAGTGTTTTAGTTGAAAAATAATACTAAATAATTATTATATTATACTTTTAAATTTTTTTAAGAAATAAAATTTTCAATGGTTTGAAAAAAATATTTGAGTGATTTGAGGTAAAAAATATGTAGTGTATAAATATCTTTAGAATTTGAGCAGTATAATAGTGTTTTAGTTAAAAAATAATACTAAATAAATATGGTAAATATTTTATTTTTAATAAAAAATTTATGATTTTTAATAGTTTGACAAATAAATTTTTAGAGTAAATACTCAAATATAAAGATAGATCCTTGTCAAAATTTTGGCTTAATATAAATAAGTAGTATAATAAATTTCTATTAACAGTATAGAGGTTTACTTTAAGGTTTAATGATGTTACATATAAAGTTTTAGAAGTGAATATTGAATAATAAGATTGATTATAAAAAGATTAGTTATAAATTTTATTTTTGTTACCATAATTTTTTAGTTATAATAATATTAGTTTTTAAAATTAGTAGATTATTATTAGAGCATATATAGTAGTGTTTTAGTTAAAAAATAATACTAAATAATTAGGATATTATTATACTTTTAAAGTTTTTAAAAATAAAATATTTAATGGTTTGAAAAAAAATATTTGAATGATTCAAATTAAAAAATATATAGTATATAAATATTTTACAGTATGAATAGTATTGAGATATGTATAATAGTGTTTGAGTTAAAAAATAATACTAAATAAATATGGTAAATATTTTATTTTTAATAAAAATTTTATAATTTTTTAATAATTTGACACATTAATTTTTAGAGTAAATATTTAAATATAAAAATAAATACTTGTTAAAAATTTGACATAATAATTTTAGAGGTCAGTATTTAATAGATATATCAATTTATGTTGAAAGTAGTGGTGAAATTGAACGATGCAAATAACTGTAAGATTAATATATTTTTTATTTAATAATTTTAAATTAAAAAATAAAATTAATTAATTAAATATTTTATAATAAAATAAGCATTATAAATTAATTAAATAACTAGTCATATATCCACGCATTATGTGGAGTTATTTATTAATAAATTATTTATTTATTTTTAATATATTTTATTAATAAAAATTTTAAATTATAGCATATATAGATAATAAAATTTACATAGAGTATTTATATAAATTGAAAAATAGTATAATAAAATTTTCAGCATAAATAAATAGTATAATAAATAGTATAAAAGTTTACTCTAAAGTTTAATAATGTTACATGTAAAGTTTTAAAAGTAAATACTGAAATGTAAGATTAGTTATAAATTTTATTTTTATTATTATAATTTTATAATTATAATAAGATTTATTTTTAAAATTATTAAATTAATAATAGAATATATATATAATAGTGTTTTAGTTAAAAAATAATATTAAATATTTATTAAATTATTATATGTTCAAAAAAAGTATTATATTATTATAATTTTAATTTTTTTTAAAAATAAAATTTATAATGATTTAAAAAAAATATCTTACGTGATTTAAGATAGAAAAATATGTAATATATAAATATATTTTGAATTTAAGTAGTATTTAAATATATATAATATTGTTTTAGTTAAAAAATAATACTAAAATATGGTAAATAATTTATTTTTGATAAAAAAATTGAAATTTTTAATAGTTTGATACATGTGAATACTCAAATGTAAAGATAGACATTTATTGAATTTTTAACTTAATAATTTTATGACTCAACATTTAATATATATAGATATAATTTTTTTTAAAAAAAATCATATTCTTCTAGTTTTAACTCTGTATTCTTTTACATAAATTTAAAATCTATGTTCACATATTAATAAAAAATGCAAAGTGATTTTTTTCTTTTTATGATAAAAATAAAGATGATAAAAATCCATTAAAGTACCATGTGTCTCCTTAACTAGGGTTAAACTTGTCTGGTTAAGGACTCGGGACTTGGCATTTCCATAGTCCACGGAGTGACACAGACGCTGTAATATGATTTTTTTTTTTTGGTTTTCTTTTAATTTTTTATTGTAACATTGGACATTCCGAATTAAAATAAATAGCAATCGAGTATGTACGAATTATGTATTATTTAAAATACAAATAAAATAAAAATAATTCAAATTTATTAATTAAATAATTTTAGTACAATAAAAAATATAAATTAACTAAGATTTTTTAAAAAATTATAACCTAACTAATTAATTTCTAAAAAAATAAAAGCTCAGTTTTGTTTAATTTTAACAATATATAAATAAATTTTTTAATAAAAGTATCAAATGCAATTTTAATTTAATATTTTTAAAATTCAGCAAATATATCGATTTTATAATATAATTTAATAAAAAAATAAAAATTTTAATAT